>CAXAJV010000930.1:0-13480 GCA_963969225.1 Xylocopa violacea
ACGCGCTATCTCAGAGTAAAAAAGAATCCCGTATGCTAATCTCAAATAAAACATGCTGAAACAACACGACCCTTCTAAGTAAACATACAGCGTTTTAAAACGCAACTGTTTACGTAACTAGTTTCTAATAATAATTGCAACGTTATTGCGATACATTTTTTAGTAGATTGTGATACATTTTTTAATAGTTTACAACGTCATTCTTATAGCGCGTAATCGTTTACATTTAACCATGAGTGCAGATCGATTCGTTATATTCCATGTATGTATATTGCATGCATATTTTTTTTATCATTCGTAGATCTTTTGTCTTATATGGTAGTAGCAGTACCACCAACGAGGTATAGGACAGGCTACTCGTCTAACGGGACTTTGCTTCATATTCTGTATTACCGATCGTACAAAAGAACCGTAAGTTTTGTTACGCCCTCTACAAGTTAGAGCGGAGAATTTAGGATTCAACTATCGAAACTAGTAAGTCCAAGAAATGTGAACAAATTCTTTCTTCTTTTATTTTTGTCTTATCGTTGCACCTCTCAACAGCTTGTACGAGCGACACAAGAGACTTTGCTGATAATCTCTACTATCCTTTATCTATTACTTCTTCTAGTATCTTCCATGATACTTTAATGATACGTGTTTAATTGTATGTGCAGATTTTTTACGCCTTCTTCGACAAGAAGGGCTAAGAGGACTTAGAGCAGCGATCATTAACTTCTCCATCAAGAATAAAGAAGAACTTCGATAAAATTTACTTATGTTTTAGTTATATAAGATGTATTCAATAGGGATTTATAAAAATTAGCTTATAACTTTTAGTCTATAAGTTTTAGTTGTACAAAATGTGTTATACGTGGAATTGTAAAGATAGTTTATAACAATTAGCTTGTAAGAAGGATTCTGTACTTTGTAAATGGTTTAATAGCTTCAATAAACATTGTTTTATTGTAAATTAATTGTTTAATCATTTAACGATGTATCTAGCATCCTAGAATGATCCCAATCCCAACCCTCGGTCATCATGTTCTCCTGACACCAAGTTGAAAGTCAGCTTCTTGATTGAAAAATCCCGAAAACCGGCATTTCCTGGAAAATGACGTCACTTCCAGGAATTGTCGAAATTCTTGGAATTTGAAGTGACGTCATTTTCCAAGAAATGGCACATTACGAATACCTCCTCATATATCATGTTCTCCTGATACAAAGTCGAAAAATCGGGGTCCAGAATGCAAAATTTAATTTTGTATCAGGAGAACATGATAGTCGAGGAGGTATCCGAAAAAAGCGCGGGAAATTTAAATTTTAAGATACCTCTTCACCTATCATGTTCTCCTAATACAGAGTCGAAAAATCGGGGCCCAGAATGCAAAATTTAATTTTGTATCAGGAGAACATGATAGTCGAGGAGGTATCCGAAAAAAGCGCGGGAAATTTAAATTTTAAGATACCTCTTCGCCTATCATGTTCTCCTGATACAAAGTTGAAAAATCGGAATTATGATCGAAAAATTGGACTTTGTATCAGGAGAACATAATAACCGAGGAGGTATCCGTATTTTGCCATTTCTTGGAAAATGACGTCATTTCCAGGAATTCTAGTGACGTCAAATTCCTAGAATTTTCCTACGAAATTGTATCGATATTATTTTGCACAGGTATCTTAAAGTGATAAGGAAAATGTCGCGGTAAAGGGATTAGAAGAGGGCAGAGTTAAAGGTAAATGATGAAACGCTTTGCATTATTCTTAAACAATTGATTTATTCAATCAAATTAATAAATTGTACAATAAATTACGCTTAAACTATACATGTTACAATGGTAATACAACTTATAATACAATATATCTTATATTTCTATCGTATAACTAACTATACTAAGACATAGTGTACCAGCGTATGCTGATTGATCGAAGAGAATCTTTGAATCAATTCCAGAAGGTCTCCCTTTCATCTTTCCCGCCTAGTGATACCTATGGCAGAAAGAAGGAACGATTAGCTAATCAGCATAACTTAAAGTAACGACGTAAAGTAAACGTCGTTGAAGTGTCGCGCAGAACGCAACGTCGCTTCGAATGTGGCGCCTTCGGGTAGCCCCACTTTTTATCCGCTTTGTTAGGGGCTACGCGGCTGCGCCTACACGGGAGAGAACATATAGACGAGATCCCTTTCTTGAAACGCCAGTAATCGTGTCTAGTCTTGTCACGAACCACTTGCGAACGGAGGTGTCTCCTACCCTCGTGTCGGCGTACTACGCGGAGAATCCTCGCTATTTAACCTGCCTGCAGTAGATCCACTGCACATTGAACATCTGACAGTTCACGCGTGTTGTTTTTCAATTTACGAAGCGACAAAGTAAATCGCCAGGCGAAGCTGATCACGCTCTTGTTCCGAGAGGAGAAGCCCGCGGCCTCGTAAGGTTCATGTGTTACGACGCACGACGAAATGAAG
This sequence comes from Xylocopa violacea, assembly GCA_963969225.1. Classification (NCBI taxonomy): domain Eukaryota; kingdom Metazoa; phylum Arthropoda; class Insecta; order Hymenoptera; family Apidae; genus Xylocopa; species Xylocopa violacea. Next base: position 2,447 of record CAXAJV010000930.1, read on the forward strand.
CTCACGCGAAAGTGCTTCGGAAACATCAGCAAGATGCTGGACTTTTACTCGCAGTTCAACCCCTCGCCGCTTTCGATAAAACAGTTCATCGATTTCGGTGAGTGTGAGAACGACCAGTCGAAACGGAGGCTCGCTTTATTGGCAAACGCTACATACCCCGTCCAACTTTCGAGTCTCGAGTGTCTATATACCTGGGACAATACCTTTTTCTCGCGTTACTCTGCTCCCATCGTTCTCGTCCCCCGTTAGCGTTGTGTTTTCGGCCCGAGATGGGAAAAAATGGAGCACGGAATCGATCGATCAATGACCTCGAGGAGGCGCGGAACATCGTTTTCACGGTCGCTTCGCTAAAATCGTGTAACAATCCAGGGGCATCGCACCCGTGGCTAATTTACATACGTTCTTCGTGCTGGTTTACATAGCAAATGCCAGCCGATGGCGTTGCTGCACCATTTGACTTTCGCTGGTCTGATTCATTCGTGATTAAGATTTTTTCTTTATCACTCGCGAACGCGTAATTTAGCTACGTCGTTCGTATAATTGATTAAATGCTCGTAGTGAAGTATGAGGCATACTCTCGGGCAAATGAAAATGTATGATGTAACAGTTTTGCTCGTAAACAATGCAGATAACGCAACCGAGCTCCTTTTTCGTTTACGGTGGTTTAATATGTTTAAGTAGGAAGTGATTAGATATTATGAGAGGGTAATCATCGTCTGCACAGGTGATCAATTATGCTCGTCTGAAACGTCTGCAGTTAAATGCATGCAATTTTGTGCATTGTATCTACTTATTCAGTTTGTTGTTTAGATAGGTATTCTTGGTATCTTTCATGCTAAATCTCTGACGTCAAACAGACATTCGTAGCTTCAAACGTTTTGATCGCGTCGCATACAATTTTATGAAATAATTTTGCAATTCCCTCGCGAGAAAGTCGAGTAAAATTCCTACTCTCGAAATGTAGAACATTCGCAACGTTAAAATCCAAGGTCGCTGCTCTGTGTTTGCTTCGTATCGATTTCGAAATGTCACTGGACTCTAAAATAACATTAGAGTCGAGCATAAAACTCCTCTTAATTGGTACGCGATAAATATTTTCGATTCCAGAAAACGATTCGCCTCCATTCTCCGTCGTTGCACATCCGCTCGTAATCATTCGACTGCAGAGGTCACATTAAACCGAGATTAATCCATATTTCGCGAATTAACCTTGCGTCATCCATCACCATCGCTGCTAGAAGATTACGAGTTCGTTGGTCCCCCTTTTTTACTTGCTATTGTGCGAATAAAAATTGTTTATAAGCTTTTAAGTTTTGAACCAGTTAAAAATACGAAGAATTGAATTTTTTTGAGCAACAGATCTCGCTGGCGTTACTAACAGCGACATATGGTACAAACGTTAAACTAACGTGCGCTCTTTACGCGTATCCTCTTCCCCAAGAATAAGAAAGAAGAGAAGATCCACATGTTTCGTCTGTCAGTCGACTCTGTTTTCGAGTTGTCAAACACCACAGACGAGACGACCAGCCTCGTCTCGTGTTTCAACATCGCTCATTGTTCCCTGCTGTTAATGAATCAACCAGCTCGTGTGCTCTATACATCGACACGCGACGAAAGGAGTAGCTTACCAAGGCTTTAACCGGCTAGAACAGTTTCGTCACGATCAACTCTGACCCGTAGATTCTATACGTGGAACGCACGCAAAGGGTGCGAAATTGGCAACAAAGCTCCGCTCGAAATGTTTTATTCTAATTTTCCTTCGCTAAAGATTTCGCGCCGGTTTCGCGTCGATATCGCGACGATCAATCGTATGTTTGTTAAAACGATTACGCGGCGAACAAATATGTTAATGACTCATGCCGCGAACGGCAATAACATCCTCGCTGGCCTTTAATCCGTGCCGTATGTCGCCTAGAATTAACGACACCGATCCTTCCGTCACTTCCGTTTCGTAAACAACGAGCGACACATCTGCTTTGCGGGGGGCAAAAGCTGAGATACACGATTTATCGTGCATCCAGTAAAAAATGAAACGGAACAGCGCCGATAACGGGAACCGGATTCCAGAGTAAATATTGATATGCTGTCTGCCTTTTAAATTTCGCGTTGGGAGACCAACGCTTGGTACACAAATCTCTGATTCACGCAGAACAGTTTAACTGGCGACCACACAGCGAATTGGCACTTCGAACGAAGACTCTGTCTGCCAGTTTAACAGTACAGTGGAACCTGGCTTAACGAGCACCTCTCCTAACGAGTATTTCGCTTAGCGAGCAAAATAAATTGTAAAAAAATGGCTCCCTTAACGAGCGACATTTCGAGATGTCCCCTGTTCGCGTCGCTCAGCTTTTTAGTAAAAAAGAATTAGGTATATGTCATAAATTCGTAAATAATAAAGTACATAATTAAATCGAAATCATATTTGTCTGGTTAAGTTAGAAGAAAAGATAAGGATGATTTCACTCTTTACCAATTTATGTGTAAGTGACCTTCTTTAAATAAAGGTTACATATAAAAAATTTAAGTATTTCTTAGCATAGAACGCATTATCGTATTTTACACTGAATTATATGGGAAAACTTGTTACGAGTAAGACTGTGGAACGAATTATACTCGTTATGCGAGCTTCCACTGTATATTATTCCCTTTTGTGCCAAAATTTCTCAAATCCGCTTTAGAACGTACGAAATGCGAATCTACTTTCCAACAGGTATCTTGGTAACTACTTCTATTGACGACGAAACGACCGAGTCGGTTCATTTGTTAGCCATGTACCATCGCTACTCGCATCTAAAGTTCGCGAGCAGGTTGCCGCGACCGGAAGGTCAAGGTTGACCAATCGTGGTGGAAAAGCGGCGCTGTCCCACGAATTCGTTCGCCGTCATTGGTCCACGGCTTCGTGGCTTTCGCAGAAATAGCCGCGCGCGTATCGTCCAATGTAGAGATGCTGGAAAGCTGCCATTTTCTTCAGCGTCACACGGCGGACGTAGCCGCACGCGAACCCTTGGAGTTTGAACTGTCAATAAATCTGCATTTAAATTTGCGCTCGTGCGATAATCGTGCCGTTTTCCCACCCGGATGTGGCGGACGCCGTTTCTTGGCGCAGCGTCCACCAGCTTTCCGAGAAGCCACGGCGATCTTTGAACCGGTTGGGAAAGACGCGGTGACGAAAGCTCGGACGCGTTTTAAAATTCGATCCACGCACTGTCAACGAACCTTCTGAGAGGTATCGCGTCCGTCTTCTATGTTGACGACGGGGCAGCGCTCGCCATTACCAACCTGTTAACATCCTGGAGGGGAAGAAAGGAGTTTCTGGAAGTTGTCGGACGACTTCGACCGCAATCGCGACGCCTGGCTCCTGTTTAGTTAGGCACCCCTTGTTTTCTCGCTTAAACGAGCGAGAGTCATTTTTCTAGCCAGACTTTGTATCTCGAGTATGCATCGTGACAAACAAAAACGCATAAAACAGTATTGGTCCCTGTTACGTCAGAGTCGATAATATGCAAATTCATTTTTCCAGTCAAGAAGTGTACTTTATACTTGAAGTCATGAATTATTCTATCGTCTGCTCAATATCCGATTGGGAACGATTCTTTTCTACTTTCGATTATTCTCATTGCACCATCGCACTGCCGTACGCTTTATTGCACTTTTGTCGCACATAAAAATGAGAATTACTCTAACGCTCGAACGTTAACACAAGTAATTGCGTATCTAGGATAGCAATGATTAAGCGTTTGGCATTAACGAGCACAAGGACTCTGTCATCGACAGCCTTCGTCGAGTTCGACAGCAGAACTTAATTCTACTCCGTGAACCTCTACTACGCGTCCGCCATATTGCTCAATAACCTTAAACTCCATTCACGATCGAGTCGGAACGTTGATTGCCCTATATCGCAGTGGTGGCTCGCGTGCAGGCACTGTGGAACTGCAGCACCCCTTATTTCAACTTGATATCATCGCTAAGAACTTAATATTAGAAGTCTTCTTTCCTTTAATTCTTTCTTTATACTTGTACAATATATAATCCTTAGCTCAATGTCAGTAGCCATTGGCCAGTTTACGAAGAAGACAGAAAAATCTCTTACGGAACCGTGCGACATCCCCACTAATTTTAGCCGCGAGCCGCCACTGCCTGTATCGTGCGTTTTGGGATTCCTTTGTTGCTGGTAATTGCCAGTGAAACGAATTGACATTAATTCGACGCTTACCAACCGTTATTCACTTCGGTTGGCGAGCGTGCATATTTTATGCATGCAGCCAGTGTAGTCACGAGACGTGCATTGGCCTAAGCACCGTGTGTGTGCGCGCTCGCGTACTGTTGCACGTTCAGATAGAAGGTTTAAAACTAAACAGCTGCTTCCTCTGTCCGGTTATAGCCGCCCGTTGACGGTTCTAGAACCGACTATGGGACGGCGAACGGCTTTGCACCAACGAGACATACAGTCTGCCGCAAAAGCCTGAGCTTGCGCGCGCGCTTCTCGAATTTCAAATATTAGAAGGACAGTGATTTTAATTCTTTGCACTCGGCTCTTTCAGGGCTGCTAGCAATAGAGACTATTGCTGAAATATTGCTATTTTAGCAGTAGGTCATCAGCATTGATTGGTGATTGCAGAGATTAAAGTTATTTCACTGTAATATTTTGTATTGATAGAATAGCAATAGTTTCTGTAATGTAAAATATTGCTATTTTAGCAATAGGCCATCAGCATTGTTTAGTGATTACGGAGATTAAAGTTATTCCACTGCAATATTTTGTATTGATAAAATAGTAATAATTTCTGTAATATAAAATATTGCAACAGGCCATCAGCATTGATTAGTGATTGCAGAGATTAAAGTTATTCAATTGCAATATTTTGTATTGATAAAATAGCAATAGTTTCTGTAATGTAAAATATTGCTATTTTAGCAATAGGCCATCAGCATTGTTTAGTGATTACGGAGATTAAAGTTATTCCACTGTAATATTTTGTATTGCTAAAATAGCAATAGTTTCTGTAATATAAAATATTGCAACAGGCCATCAGCATTGTTTAGTGATTACGGAGATTAAACTTATTCCACTGCAATGTTTTATATTGCTAAAATAGCAATAGTTTCTGTAATATAAAATACTGCTATTTTAGCAATAGTTTCTATTGCTAACGTCTCTCAGTAATAGAAAATTTCCATTTCGATAGAAAAGTTCAGGGAAGCAAGCATTTCTCAAAAACCTGCGGTGGAATAAGTTTAACCTCCTTCATCACTAATCAATGCTGGTGTTCCCTCAGAGGGGACATCGGAAACATTGCACGAGAGAAGTGCCACTCGCGTGCAAACGCTTCGAGAGCTGCCACCGTATTTACTCCAAAACAAATGATAAAAAGTCAGAAATGCCTCGCGGAGCCAGACGAAGTACAAATATCGCATGTCTCGATATATCAATAGCAATGCAGACCTTGCGAAACGCAACAGTATTTAAGTATTTGAGACACTGAATGTAGACTTTTGTAACTGATACTGCAAGTTGCAACACTTAATTGCCAATGATAAGGTTTACGTATCATTGTTTATAAATCTACTCGAGGGTAAATTGAAAAGTATCTGATGTAGAAGAGTCAGCTCTTCGTTGAGGTAGCAAAAAACGTTTGTCGAAGCCGTGTTAACAGCGAGTTGAGAGGCATCATGGACTTACGCGTAACGCTATCTCGTCCCATGCGTGGTGCTCCCACGCAATGTCGTACAGGCTGTTCGAGAACGCGATTGGGATGCTTCCAGCAAGTTCTCCGTGGCGGGAGGAGACCAGGGCCGTGGTCTAAGCGAGTTTTTACACAGTCGATCCGTATCAGGTTCGCGGCGGAACAAGTATCGTTTGTTCGGATCGTACGACCTTCTGCAAACCGCGCGAGCCCCTCGTTCCTTCCGGAAAACTCTCAAGAACGTTTCCAAATTTGAATTTCAATCGATCCAGAGGAGGAAAACAGAGTGGAGAGGGTTTGCTCGAACGTTTCTGTCCGGTCTCTCACGCGATGAAAAATATTTTTCTATCGTTACGTAACGATGACGCACTAATTAGACTGCATTAAGCCTGGTTATGGATATCGTGGCTTTGTATCAAATTGTAGCAAAACGTAATTAAAGTTTACTGCTCGTCCCCACGACTCGAATTACCAGGAAATATGAATTATTTAAAATTCTTTCGTGGAATCGGTTAAAAAACAAAGCGATTACGAATGATACTACAACGCACTTGCAAAATCCCACGTCCGTCTGTCCGAGCTGTGCAATTGCCCATAGTTGAGCCGCGATCGGGATCAGTTTCGTTGATCAATCCAGAAATATTTCGCAACACGCGATACGACATTCGAGACGAGAATAGAACGTCCGCGTCTTTCATTTTTCTATGACTGCCTCCCAATTTTATCAAGAAAGTTATTATTAATCCACAATTATTCCCAATTTTTATACAATTATTACACCTTCTACTTTTTTTCTATAAAAATGTGCACGGTCTGTAGATAATTTCGTTTTTATCAGCTATTTAAAAAAAAAATGCTTCTATCTCGTTCGATGCGATCGTAAAATACTCGAAAACAGAATCGTGACTAACATCAGCATTTCTATCGAGTTTCAATGCATAAAGATACGAGAGGAGGCCATAAATTTTACGTAGCTTCAAAAATCTAAAGCTCTTAGTGTTTCTTAAAGGTTAATTGTCGAGGTAATTGCACGATTAAACCGGGAAACCTTGAGCAATGGAGGTGCAGTAGTCAAGATCGAGCTATAGCCAGGCTAGTCAACGCGTCTGGACTTCCGCCATTTCTCTGACTCGAAAGAACACGTAGCCGCTTCTAATTACCTCTCGATTCACCATAAAATCGATCGATCGCCGTGTACGTCAGTCCTCGTCGTCTCTGCTTCGACTTTCTCACGCGAAATCCATTTTCCACGTCGTAGCGTTCGTTTCGTCACGGGAAAATTTGAAAGACGTTCGATTCCACTGGTTTCTCGCGGTGTCGACGCGACTGTTAACATTGTTAATAAACGATAATTAGATTCTCGATGAGCGTGGAACAGCATTTTGCAAGCTCGCTCTCCGCGTCTTACGTAAGGTATTCGATGCACTTTTTGTCTCGTGGAAATTGAACCGATAATTATCTGCGGAGAGTGTTCTCCAAGAGCTGTTCGTTCAAACCCCTCGCGGAGATAGGGAAACCGAGGCGAGCGGAAAATCGTATTTCGTCGTTGCTCGCAGATTGAACGTCCCGCAGAAGTCCAATTTATTCCCTTTGTATTAAAAGGTTGGATCGGCGCAGAGGCTCGTTTCTCGTCGAGGGACGTGAAATTTCTGGTATCGCGTTGTCCCATTTCCGTCGAGCCTTCCGCGAACTCGACGAACGGAAGGCAAATGGAATTAGAACGGCGAATTCAAACTCGCATCGAAACGCAGCGGCGATCATCTGCGATTCATTTGTCCTTAAATAAGTTAGAAGCCGCGAGGGAGAGCCGTGCGTCGTGCAGGATGAAATTCTCTCGCCTCCATCGGTAGTTGACTGCATATCGTATAAATAAACAAATGGATATAACCCGTTCCGCGACCATACTGTTTCGCTCGAATGTTACCTCTCTGAGAAGTCTCGAACGTATCACTGTTCGATGAATCGGCGATTATTTCGCGGAGCTGATCTCCGTTTCTCAAACAATTAAGGAACTTCGCCACGCGATGCAGATTATCTTTAATTGCTTACATATAAATAGCAACGGTTATGCAATATCCTGTATACATTGCGCACAAGAATTCCAAATTTTTCCATGAGATTTTCATGACACGATACTGATCATCCAACTACTGTACGAGAAAACAGAAGAAACACACTCTCATCGCTAAGTCTTTTTTCATTTCATCCAAGCAGCAATATTTCACAGAGTATAATATCAATGTTTCAGACTAGCAAGAAACGAGCAAACAGATTGAGTGTCGATTACATCATAATAAGAATCCAGTTACTAGTTTCATCTCGTGTAACGATCGGCATTTTTCATCCAACAAACGCCTCGCGTCGCTTTGCTCGTTACGAGCAAACGCGAACCTGTTCGCTGCCATCAGACTGTTTACTCGCGTCATTTAAAATCGTACGTTTACTCGAGCTATAATGGCCACGAAAATTACGCGTGTGCAGCAACCGCGACACGAATGATGCAAATGGTTCGAGGCGCGGGTCTCGTTTGCGATCGGAGGTACTAATTGCGCCATTCATTTCTGCTCGAGGTCAAGATTCGCTCCTGAATTCGCGTGCTCATTACCGAATCTTCGATTCGTTAACGATTTCGATAACACGGGTTAAATAGGTCGAGCCTGTTCCACATCGCAAGCATCGCGAAAATTATGACGCACCATTCGTCTGATGCACGTCCGTTCTAATCGCTCGTGGCATCGCAGCATTTGAGTCGCGGTTTAGTAATTAAGACTTCGCTCGTCGCATACGCGAGGCACGTGTACGTAAATCACGAAAGCCTCGACCATCGATGGCCAATACTTATTCAAGAGGAGACAGGTTTGCGGCATGTTTGCTCTCATCGTGCAAATAGACGTTTCATTATTCCTCTAATACGACTCTCTGATTGCACAACAAAGAGATCGTAGTTCATACGCGTGCAAATGGAGGAAAAGCGAATGCACGTTTCGCGATACTTCTAACCCTTTGCGCTCCGAATTGCTTTACAATTTTGTTGCCAACAACTTCCTGTTTCACTTGAAATTTATTTTAAAGGATAGCTCTTCGATTACTGTTTGTAAACAATGTTGTTTACTAATTACATTAAATATAGTTCTCAAACTTTATGTAATTTATATTTACGGAGCTTATATTTGTGCGTTTCTTTATTTACTGCTGTCGAATCACACTCGACAAAGGAGTGCAACGGGTTAACGCGATTCATCGATCAACACAATGAAGAGATCGTAGTTCATACGTTTGCAAATGGTGGCGAAGCTGTACAAAGAGGAATGCCGGAGGTATCCTTGCGATCGGCCACGTAGCTCGACTTTCCCAGCGGCTGTGACAAATTTCTGGCCAGAACCAGCTACGTGGAGCGTGCAACCTCTAATAGAAAACTATTTTCGTATAAGTGGGCGTGAATCCGCTTCGGCGAGCGTGTATTAAAAACGCGTGTACATATGCGCGCATTCAAAGTCCAAAGGCCGGGAGGCTCGCCCACCTTCGATCATGCGAAGTATGTAAATAAACGTTTCGAAACAATCGTCATCACCGCCTCGTGTGTTTATCGCGAACGAGTGCCCCCTCGTCGCACCGAATCCCTGTTTCCAGAGCGCACTGATCCGATTTTGCAACGCGTCGAGCGCCATTTCGCTTATCGCGTCTGTCTGCCTCGCCGCTATCGGCGTCGACTTCAGGTGTTTTTTCATTCACCTCGAAAAACAACGCGCGATAAACACGCCTCGCCAGCGAGGAGCCTCGATAATCGTTCGCTTCGACAGTCGTTCGTCCCTCGCCACTGTTGACTCTCTTTAATTCTCTCCTCCTGTGCGATCGCCCTGGGCTTTCCCCGATTAATTAACGAGAACGCGCTCGTACAGAGCCACGAGGGTTTTTCACGCCCGTCGAGGACACACAAACGGACCAGAAATAGATAACGAATAAAACGTGAGCCGAGCGTACTCGATGTTTGTACAAACACATCGTTATCAAGCTTGTTTATCATTTTCAAAGTAGAAACACGCTCTCGTTCCGCTAAGAGGACCTCGAATCGTATCTACAGTAGCGCTGGAAACTACGATGGATACGGTATTGGGTTCGCGAATCGTCTGCGCGAAAAGTCGGCTGATTTAAATGTTATCGAACATGCGATACACTACGATAAAGGAAAAGAAGAGAGGGGAAGTATTAAACGCGCGGTATAAATTGTTGATGATCGAAGAGACGTCGATTTAACGTTTCGTTGGGTAGCAGGATCTATGCGCGGATGATTCAGCGAATAATCCGCGGAAACGGAGCCGCGGAATGGCCAACGATCGACTCCGATCGAAATCGTTTTCACGCGTGAAAGGACTTTTTACCGTAACCCTGCCCAGTCTGCTTGGCGCGGCTAGACTCGATACGTGATTTCACAGCAATTTATTATCGACAATCGATTGTGGCTGACAGTGAATCACCTGTCCACCTATCTACCCTGTTAGAAAATGCAATTTCCTTTAATGGAAGACCTGGCTCACGCGAAACTCCGATAGAGTATCGCGTTTCCCCTTGAGACGATAAACATCGCGATTATTTCGACAGCAAATTAACGAAACGAAACGATTCTAATTCGAAGAACGCTAAGAATAGCATTTTAATAACGCTTGCGATTAGTATGCATGGATTTTCCATTAGCATAATTTCCACCTTCGCACCTCTTTGTAACTCGAACAACGCCTCGACGAGTCGAAACGAAAATATTTAGAAAAGCAATTTCGCAATGTCGCGAAAATATTTGGTCGTTCTGCAAATTTAGGATCGCGTTCGCGTTTCACGGTTCCTCTGCGATCGGAGAAAGCTGTCCGTACGCGATCGTACAGCTGTCTCCGAGCGAACGCGAACGAAATTTAATTAAGCAATGGGATCGAATCGTGCTCCTCGATGGAAATACTTTATCGACGATGACGTAAACGGTGGTCAAGTTTAGTTCCGCGATGTTCTATTGACCACTCGCGTTGCAAACGTTCATACGGTTCCGTGGAATCGACCACTCGACATTTTCCGCGGACAAACACGCGAGCCTAGTTGATTTGACTAAAAACCGATCGATAAACCGGTCTCGTGTCTATTGAAATAATTATTCCCACGTGCAGACGAGGAACCTTGGCACGCGTTCCTTCTTTTCCCCCCCTTTCCTCTGCAACGAGCTTTTCGTCGACGACTTTTGTTCGAATCGTGCCCAATCTATCGTTCGATTGGTCGATTCAGTTTTACAATAGACGCTCCTGCGGAGTGTCGAAAGCGATCGATGATTACCTCGATACGAGGTCAACTGTGCGAGCACTGAGAGCAT
>CAXAJV010000931.1:0-53000 GCA_963969225.1 Xylocopa violacea
AACTCGCCAGGAATGTCGTCAAATATTACCGCCGAGATGTCAGGTTGGGTTAGGTTAGGTTATATTACGTAATTGAAGTATATAAAGGTCCCACGGAGACGTAGAGTCCAACTCGCCAGGAATGTCGTCAAATATTACCGCCGAGATTTCAGGTGGGTTAGGTTAGGTTATATTACGTTATTGATGCATATGAATGTCCCACGTAGAGGATAGCTCGCCAGGAATGTTGTCAAATGTTACCGCCGAGATGTTAGGTTGGGTTAGGTTAGGTTATATTACGTAATTGATGCATATGAATGTCCCACGTAGAGGATAGCTCGCCAGGAATGTTGTCAAATATTGCCGCCGAGATGTCAGGTTGGATTACGTTAGGTTATATTACGTTATTGATGTACATAAAGGTCCCACGGGGACGTAGAGTCCAGCTCGCCAGGAATGTCGTCAAATATTACCGCCGAGTTGTCAGGTTGGGTTAGGTTAGGTTATATTACGTAATTGAAGTCTATAAAGGTCCCACGGAGACGTAGATTCCAACTCGCCAGGAATGTCGTCAAATATTACCGCCGAGATGTCAGGTGGGTTAGGTTAGGTTATATTACGTTATTGATGCATATGAAGGTCCCACGTAGAAGATAGCTCGCCAGGAATGTTGTCAAATGTTACCGCCGAGATGTTAGGTTGGGTTAGGTTAGGTTATATTACGTTAGTGATGTATACGAAGGACCCACGCAGACGTCGGGGCCAACTCGCCAGGAATGTTGTCAAATATTACCGCCGAGATGTCAGGTTGTGTTAGGTTAGGTTATACTACTTCATAGACGTATACAGTGTTCCCACTGAGAAGTAGGGGCCGACAAGCAAGGAATGTTGTTAAACGGTACCCCGAGAAATAAGGTTAGGTTAGGTTAGGTTATATTAGGATACTGATGTATATAAAGGTCCCACGGACACGTAGAGGCCAACTCGCAAGGAATGTTGTCAAATATTGCCGCCGAGATGTCAGGTTGGATTACGTTAGGTTATATTACGTTATTGATGTATATAAGGGTCCCACGGAGACGTAGAGTCCAACTCGCCAGGAATGTCGTCAAATATTACCGCCGAGATGTCAGGTTGGGTTAGGTTAGGTTATATTACGTAATTGAAGTATATAAAGGTCCCACGGAGACGTAGAGTCCAACTCGCCAGGAATGTCGTCAAATATTACCGCCGAGATGTCAGGTTGGGATAGGTTAGGTTATATTACGTAATTGAAGTATATAAAGGTCCTACGGAGACGTAGAGTCCAATTCGCCAGGAATGTCGTCAAATATTACCGCCGAGATGTCAGGTGGGTTAGGTTAGGTTATATTACGTTATTGATGCATATGAATGTCCCACGTAGAGGATAGCTCGCCAGGAATGTTGTCAAATGTTACCGCCGAGATGTTAGGTTGGGTTAGGTTAGGTTATATTACGTAATTGATGCATATGAATGTCCCACGTAGAGGATAGCTCGCCAGGAATGTTGTCAAATATTACCGCCGAGATGTTAGGTTGGGTTAGGTTAGGTTATATTACGTTATTGATGTACATAAAGGTCCCACGGAGACGTAGAGTCCAGCTCGCCAGGAATGTCGTCAAATATTACCGCCGAGTTGTCAGGTTGGGTTAGGTTAGGTTATATTACGTAATTGAAGTCTATAAAGGTCCCACGGAGACGTAGATTCCAACTCGCCAGGAATGTCGTCAAATATTACCGCCGAGATGTCAGGTTGGGTTAGGTTAGGTTATATTACGTAATTGAAGTATATAAAGGTCCCACGGAGACGTAGAGTCCAACTCGCCAGGAATGTCGTCAAATATTACCGCCGAGATGTCAGGTTGGGATAGGTTAGGTTATATTACGTAATTGAAGTATATAAAGGTCCTACGGAGACGTAGAGTCCAATTCGCCAGGAATGTCGTCAAATATTACCGCCGAGATGTCAGGTGGGTTAGGTTAGGTTATATTACGTTATTGATGCATATGAATGTCCCACGTAGAGGATAGCTCGCCAGGAATGTTGTCAAATGTTACCGCCGAGATGTTAGGTTGGGTTAGGTTAGGTTATATTACGTAATTGATGCATATGAATGTCCCACGTAGAGGATAGCTCGCCAGGAATGTTGTCAAATATTACCGCCGAGATGTTAGGTTGGGTTAGGTTAGGTTATATTACGTTATTGATGTACATAAAGGTCCCACGGAGACGTAGAGTCCAGCTCGCCAGGAATGTCGTCAAATATTACCGCCGAGTTGTCAGGTTGGGTTAGGTTAGGTTATATTACGTAATTGAAGTCTATAAAGGTCCCACGGAGACGTAGATTCCAACTCGCCAGGAATGTCGTCAAATATTACCGCCGAGATGTCAGGTGGGTTAGGTTAGGTTATATTACGTTATTGATGCATATGAAGGTCCCACGTAGAGGATAGCTCGCCAGGAATGTTGTCAAATGTTACCGCCGAGATGTTAGGTTGGGTTCGGTTAGGTTATATTACGTTAGTGATGTATACGAAGGACCCACGCAGACGTCGGGGCCAACTCGCCAGGAATGTTGTCAAATATTACCGCCGAGATGTCAGGTTGTGTTAGGTTAGGTTATATTACTTCATAGACGTATACAGTGTTCCCACTGAGAAGTAGGGGCCGACAAGCAAGGAATGTTGTTAAACGGTACCCCGAGAGATAAGGTTAGGTTAGGTTAGGTTATATTAGGATACTGATGTATATAAAGGTCCCACGGACACGTAGAGGCCAACTCGCAAGGAATGTTGTCAAATATTGCCGCCGAGATGTCAGGTTGGATTACGTTAGGTTATATTACGTTATTGATGTATATAAGGGTCCCACGGAGACGTAGAGTCCAACTCGCCAGGAATGTCGTCAAATATTACCGCCGAGATGTCAGGTTGGGTTAGGTTAGGTTATATTACGTAATTGAAGTATATAAAGGTCCCACGGAGACGTAGAGTCCAACTCGCCAGGAATGTCGTCAAATATTACCGCCGAGATGTTAGGTTGGGTTAGGTTAGGTTACATTACGTTAATGATGTATACGAAGGACCTACGCAGACGTCGGGGCCAACTCGCCAGGAATATTGTCAAATATTACCGCCGAGATGTCAGGTTGTGTTAGGTTAGGTTATATTACTTCATAGACGTATACAGTGTTCCCACGGAGAAGTAGGGGCCGACGAGCAAGGAATGGTGTTAAACGGTACCCCGAGAGATTAGGTTGGGTTAGGTTAGGTTATATTAGGATTCTGATGTATATAAAGGTCCCACGGACACGTAGATGCCAACTCGCAAGGAATGTTGTCAAATATTACCGCCGAGATGTCAGGTTGGATTACGTTATGTTATATTACGTTATTGATGTATATAAAGGTCCCACGGAGACGTAGAGTCCAACTCGCCAGGAATGTCGTCAAATATTACCGCCGAGATGTCAGGTTGGGATAGGTTAGGTTATATTACGTAATTGAAGTATATAAAGGTCCTACGGAGACGTAGAGTCCAATTCGCCAGGAATGTCGTCAAATATTACCGCCGAGATGTCAGGTGGGTTAGGTTAGGTTATATTACGTTATTGATGCATATGAATGTCCCACGTAGAGGATAGCTCGCCAGTAATGTTGTCAAATGTTACCGCCGAGATGTTAGGTTGGGTTAGGTTAGGTTATATTACGTAATTGATGCATATGAATGTCCCACGTAGAGGATAGCTCGCCAGGAATGTTGTCAAATATTACCGCCGAGATGTTAGGTTGGGTTAGGTTAGGTTATATTACGTTATTGATGCATATGAATGTCCCACGTAGAGGATAGCTCGCAAGGAATGTTGTGAAATATTACCGCCGAGATGTCAGGTAGGATTACGTTAGGTTATATTACGTTATTGATGTATATAAAGGTCCCACGGTGACGTAGAGTCCAACTCGCCAGGAATGTCGTCAAATATTACCGCCGAGATGTCAGGTTGGGTTAGGTTAGGTTATATTACGTAATTGAAGTATATAAAGGTCCCACGGAAACGTATAGTCCATCTCGCCAGGAATGTCGTCAAATATTACCGCCGAGATGTCAGGTTGTGTTAGGTTAGGTTATATTACGTTATTGATGCATATGCATGTCCCACGTAGAGGATAGATCGCCAGGAATGTTGTCAAATGTTACCGCCGAGATGTTAGGTTGGGTTAGGTTAGGTTATGTTACGTTATTGATGTATATAAAGGTCCCACATAGACGTAGAGGACAACTCGCCGGGAATGTTGTCAAATTTTACCGCCGAGATGTCAGGTTGTCTTAGATTAGGTTATATTACGTTATTGATGCATATGAATGTCCCACGTAGAGGATAGCTCGCCAGGAATGTCTTCAAATATTACCGCCGAGATGTCAGGTTGGATTACGTTAGGTTATATTACGTTAGTGATGTATACGAAGGACCCACGCAGACGTCGGGGCCAACTCGCCAGGAATGTCGTCAAATATTACCGCCGAGATGTCAGGTTGGGTTAGGTTAGGTTATATTACGTAATTGAAGTACATAAAGGTCCCACGGAGACGTAGAGTCCAACTCGCCAGGAATGTCGTCAAATATTACCGCCGAGATGTCAGGTGGGTCAGGTTAGATTATAATACGTTATTGATGCATATGAAAGTCCCACGTAGAGGATAACTCGCCAGGCAAGTTGTCAAATATTACCGCCGAGATGTTAGGTTGGGTTACGTTAGATTATATTACGTTAATGATGTATATGAAGGACCCACGCAGACGTCTTGGCCAACTCGCCAGGAATGTGGTCAAATATTACCGCCGACATGTCAGGTTGGGTTAGGTTAAGTTATATTACGTTATTGATGTATATAAAGGTCCCACGGAGACGTAGAGTCCAACTCGCCAGGAATGTCGTCAAATATTACCGCCGAGATGTCAGGTGGGTCAGGTTAGATTATAATACGTTATTGATGCATATGAATGTCCCACGTAGAGGATAACTCGCCAGGCAAGTTGTCAAATATTACCGCCGAGATGTTAGGTTGGGTTAGGTTAGATAATATTACGTTAATGATGTATATGAAGGACCCACGCAGACGTCTTGGCCAACTCGCCAGGAATGTTGTCAAATATTACCGCCGACATGTCAGGTTGGGTTAGGTTAAGTTATATTACGTTATTGATGTATATAAAGGTCCCACGGAGACGTAGAGTCCAACTCGCCAGGAATGTCGTCAAATATTACCGCCGAGATGTCAGGTTGGGTTAGGTTAGGTTATATTACGTAATTGAAGTATATAAAGGTCCCACGGAGACGTAGAGTCCAACTCGCCAGGAATGTCGTCAAATATTACCGCCGAGATGTCAGGTGGGTTAGGTTAGGTTATATTACGTTATTGATGCATATGAATGTCCCACGTAGAGGATAGCTCGCCAGGAATGTTGTCAAATGTTACCGCCGAGATGTTAGGTTGGGTTAGGTTAGGTTATATTACGTAATTGATGCATATGAATGTCCCACGTAGAGGATAGCTCGCCAGGAATGTTGTCAAATATTACCGCCGAGATGTCAGGTTGGATTACGTTAGGTTATATTACGTTATTGATGTATATAAGTGTCCCACGGAGACGTAGAGTCCAACTCGCCAGGAATGTCGTCAAATATTACCGCCGAGATGTCAGGTTGGGTTAGGTTAGGTTATATTACGTAATTGAAGTATATAAAGGTCCCACGGAGACGTAGAGTCCAACTCGCCAGGAATGTCGTCAAATATTACCGCCGAGATGTTAGGTTGGGTTAGGTTAGGTTACATTACGTTAATGATGTATACGAAGGACCTACGCAGACGTCGGGGCCAACTCGCCAGGAATATTGTCAAATATTACCGCCGAGATGTCAGGTTGTGTTAGGTTAGGTTATATTACTTCATAGACGTATACAGTGTTCCCACGGAGAAGTAGGGGCCGACAAGCAAGGAATGGTGTTAAACGGTACCCCGAGAGATTAGGTTGGGTTAGGTTAGGTTATATTAGGATTCTGATGTATATAAAGGTCCCACGGACACGTAGATGCCAACTCGCAAGGAATGTTGTCAAATATTACCGCCGAGATGTCAGGTTGGATTACGTTATGTTATATTACGTTATTGATGTATATAAAGGTCCCACGGAGACGTAGAGTCCAACTCGCCAGGAATGTCGTCAAATATTACCGCCGAGATGTCAGGTTGGGATAGGTTAGGTTATATTACGTAATTGAAGTATATAAAGGTCCTACGGAGACGTAGAGTCCAATTCGCCAGGAATGTCGTCAATTATTACCGCCGAGATGTCAGGTGGGTTAGGTTAGGTTATATTACGTTATTGATGCATATGAATGTCCCACGTAGAGGATAGCTCGCCAGGAATGTTGTCAAATGTTACCGCCGAGATGTTAGGTTGGGTTAGGTTAGGTTATATTACGTAATTGATGCATATGAATGTCCCACGTAGAGGATAGCTCGCCAGGAATGTTGTCAAATATTACCGCCGAGATGTCAGGTTGGGTTAGGTTAGGTTATATTACGTTATTGATGTATATAAAGGTCCGTCGGAGACGTAGAGTCGAACTCGCAAAGAATGTCTTCAAATATTACCGCCGAAATGTCAGGTTGGGTTAGGTTAGGTTATATTACGTTATTGATGCATATGAATGTCCCACGTAGAGGATAGCTCGCAAGGAATGTTGTGAAATATTACCGCCGAGATGTCAGGTAGGATTACGTTAGGTTATATTACGTTATTGATGTATATAAAGGTCCCACGGAGACGTAGAGTCCAACTCGCCAGGAATGTCGTCAAATATTACCGCCGAGATGTCAGGTTGGGTTAGGTTAGGTTATATTACGTAATTGAAGTATATAAAGGTCCCACGGAAACGTATAGTCCATCTCGCCAGGAATGTCGTCAAATATTACCGCCGAGATGTCAGGTTGTGTTAGGTTAGGTTATATTACGTTATTGATGCATATGCATGTCCCACGTAGAGGATAGATCGCCAGGAATGTTGTCAAATGTTACCGCCGAGATGTTAGGTTGGGTTAGGTTAGGTTATGTTACGTTATTGATGTATATAAAGGTCCCACATAGACGTAGAGGACAACTCGCCGGGAATGTTGTCAAATTTTACCGCCGACATGTCAGGTTGGGTTAGGTTAAGTTATATTACGTTATTGATGTATATAAAGGTCCCACGGAGACGTAGAGTCCAACTCGCCAGGAATGTCGTCAAATATTACCGCCGAGATGTCAGGTTGGGTTAGGTTAGGTTATATTACTTCATAGACGTATACAGTGTTCCCACGGAGAAGTAGGGGCCGACAAGCAAGGAATGTTGTTAAACGGTACCCCGAGAGATTAGGTTGGGTTAGGTTAGGTTATATTAGGATTCTGATGTATATAAAGGTCCCACGGACACGTAGATGCCAACTCGCAAGGAATGTTGTCAAATATTACCGCCGAGATGTCAGGTTGGATTACGTTATGTTATATTACGTTATTGATGTATATAAAGGTCCCACGGGGACGTAGAGTCCAACTCGCCAGGAATGTCGTCAAATATTACCGCCGAGATGTCAGGTTCGGATAGGTTAGGTTATATTACGTAATTGAAGTATATAAAGGTCCCACGGAGACGTAGAGTCCAACTCGCCAGGAATGTCGTCAAATATTACCGCCGAGATGTCAGGTGGGTTAGGTTAGGTTATATTACGTAATTGATGCATATGAATGTCCCACGTAGAGGATAGCTCGCCAGGAATGTTGTCAAATATTACCGCCGAGATGTTAGGTTGGGTTAGGTTAGGTTATATTACGTTATTGATGCATATGAATGTCCCACGTAGAGGATAGCTCGCCAGGAATGTCGTCAAATATTACCGCCGAGATGTCAGGTGGGTTAGGTTAGGTTATATTACGTTATTGATGCATATGAATGTCCCACGTAGAGGATAGCTCGCCAGGAATGTTGTCAAATGTTACCGCCGAGATGTTAGGTCGGGTTAGGTTAGGTTATATTACGTAATTGATGCATATGAATGTCCCACGTAGAGGATAGCTCGCCAGGAATGTTGTCAAATATTACCGCCGAGATGTCAGGTTGGATTACGTTAGGTTATATTACGTTATTGATGTACATAAAGGTCCCACGGAGACGTAGAGTCCAACTCGCGAGGAATGTCGTCAAATATTACCGCCGAGTTGTCAGGTTGGGTTAGGTTAGGTTATATTACGTAATTGAAGTCTATAAAGGTCCCACGGAGACGTAGAGTCCAACTCGCCAGGAATGTCGTCAAATATTACCGCCGAGATGTCAGGTGGGTTAGGTTAGGTTATATTACGTTATTGATGCATATGAAGGTCCCACGTAGAGGGTAGCTCGCCAGGAATGTTGTCAAATGTTACCGCCGAGATGTTAGGTTGGGTTAGGTTAGGTTATATTACGTAATTGATGCATATGAATGTCCCACGTAGAGGATAGCTCGCCAGGAATGTTGTCAAATATTACCGCCGAGATGTTAGGTTGGGTTAGGTTAGGTTATATTACGTTATTGATGCATATGAATGTCCCACGTAGAGGATAGCTCGCCAGGAATGTTGTCAAATATTACCGCCGAGTTGTCAGGTTGGGTTAGGTGGGGTTATATTACGTTATTGATGTATATAAAGGTCCGTCGGAGACGTAGAGTCGAACTCGCAAAGAATGTCTTCAAATATTACCGCCGAAATGTCAGGTTGGGTTAGGTTAGGTTATATTACGTTATTGATGCATATGTATGTCCCACGTAGAGGATAGCTCGCAAGGAATGTTGTGAAATATTACCGCCGAGATGTCAGGTAGGATTACGTTAGGTTATATTACGTTATTGATGTATATAAAGGTCCCACGGAGACGTAGAGTCCAACTCGCCAGGAATGTCGTCAAATATTACCGCCGAGATGTCAGGTTGGGTTAGGTTAGGTTATATTAAGTAATTGAAGTATATAAAGGTCCCACGGAAACGTATAGTCCATCTCGCCAGGAATGTCGTCAAATATTACCGCCGAGATGTCAGGTTGTGTTAGGATAGGTTATATTACGTTATTCATGCATATGCATGTCCCACGTAGAGGATAGATCGCCAGGAATGTTGTCAAATGTTACCGCCGAGATGTTAGGTTGGGTTAGGTTAGGTTATGTTACGTTATTGATGTATATAAAGGTCCCACATAGACGTAGAGGACAACTCGCAGGGAATGTTGTCAAATTTTACCGCCGAGATGTCAGGTTGTCTTAGATTAGGTTATATTACGTTATTGATGCATATGAATGTCCCACGTAGAGGATAGCTCGCCAGGAATGTCTTCAAATATTACCGCCGAGATGTCAGGTTGGATTACGTTAGGTTATATTACGTTAGTGATGTATACGAAGGACCCACGCAGACGTCGGGGCCAACTCGCCAGGAATGTCGTCAAATATTACCGCCGAGATGTCAGGTTGGGTTAGGTTAGGTTATATTACGTAATTGAAGTATATAAAGGTCCCACGGAAACGTATAGTCCATCTCGCCAGGAATGTCGTCAAATATTACCGCCGAGATGTCAGGTTGTGTTAGGTTAGGTTATATTACGTTATTGATGCATATGCATGTCCGACGTAGAGAATAGATCGCCAGGAATGTTGTCAAATGTTACCGCCGAGATGTTAGGTTGGGTTAGGTTAGGTTATATTACGTTAGTGATGTATACGAAGGACCCACGCAGACGTCGGGGCCAACTCGCCAGGAATGTTGTCAAATATTACCGCCGAGATGTCAGGTTGTGTTAGGTTAGGTTATATTACTTCATAGACGTATACAGTGTTCCCACTGAGAAGTAGGGGCCGACAAGCAAGGAATGTTGTTAAACGGTACCCCGAGAGATAAGGTTGGGTTAGGTTAGGTTATATTAGGATACTGATGTATATAAAGGTCCCACGGACACGTAGAGGCCAACTCGCAAGGAATGTTGTCAAATATTGCCGCCGAGATGTCAGGTTGGATTACGTTATGTTATATTACGTTATTGATGTATATAAAGGTCCCACGGGGACGTAGAGTCCAACTCGCCAGGAATGTCGTCAAATATTACCGCCGAGATGTCAGGTTGGGATAGGTTAGGTTATATTACGTAATTGAAGTATATAAAGGTCCCACGGAGACGTAGAGTCCAACTCGCCAGGAATGTCGTCAAATATTACCGCCGAGATGTCAGGTGGGTTAGGTTAGGTTATATTACGTAATTGATGCATATGAATGTCCCACGTAGAGGATAGCTCGCCAGGAATGTTGTCAAATATTACCGCCGAGATGTTAGGTTGGGTTAGGTTAGGTTATATTACGTTATTGATGCATATGAATGTCCCACGTAGAGGATAGCTCGCCAGGAATGTCGTCAAATATTACCGCCGAGATGTCAGGTGGGTTAGGTTAGGTTATATTACGTTATTGATGCATATGAATGTCCCACGTAGAGGATAGCTCGCCAGGAATGTTGTCAAATGTTACCGCCGAGATGTTAGGTCGGGTTAGGTTAGGTTATATTACGTAATTGATGCATATGAATGTCCTACGTAGAGGATAGCTCGCCAGGAATGTTGTCAAATATTACCGCCGAGATGTCAGGTTGGATTACGTTAGGTTATATTACGTTATTGATGTACATAAAGGTCCCACGGAGACCTAGAGTCCAACTCGCCAGGAATGTCGTCAAATATTACCACCGAGTTGTCAGGTTGGGTTAGGTTAGGTTATATTACGTAATTGAAGTCTATAAAGGTCCCACGGAGACGTAGAGTCCAACTCGCCAGGAATGTCGTCAAATATTACCGCCGAGATGTCAGGTGGGTTAGGTTAGGTTATATTACGTTATTGATGCATATGAAGGTCCCACGTAGAGGGTAGCTCGCCAGGAATGTTGTCAAATGTTACCGCCGAGATGTTAGGTTGGGTTAGGTTAGGTTATATTACGTAATTGATGCATATGAATGTCCCACGTAGAGGATAGCTCGCAAGGAATGTTGTGAAATATTACCGCCGAGATGTCAGGTAGGATTACGTTAGGTTATATTACGTTATTGATGTATATAAAGGTCCCACGGAGACGTAGAGTCCAACTCGCCAGGAATGTCGTCAAATATTACCGCCGAGATGTCAGGTTGGGTTAGGTTAGGTTATATTAAGTAATTGAAGTATATAAAGGTCCCACGGAAACGTATAGTCCATCTCGCCAGGAATGTCGTCAAATATTACCGCCGAGATGTCAGGTTGTGTTAGGATAGGTTATATTACGTTATTCATGCATATGCATGTCCCACGTAGAGGATAGATCGCCAGGAATGTTGTCAAATGTTACCGCCGAAATGTTAGGTTGGGTTAGGTTAGGTTATGTTACGTTATTGATGTATATAAAGGTCCCACATAGACGTAGAGGACAACTCGCAGGGAGTGTTGTCAAATTTTACCGCCGAGATGTCAGGTTGTCTTAGATTAGGTTATATTACGTTATTGATGCATATGAATGTCCCACGTAGAGGATAGCTCGCCAGGAATGTCTTCAAATATTACCGCCGAGATGTCAGGTTGGATTACGTTAGGTTATATTACGTTAGTGATGTATACGAAGGACCCACGCAGACGTCGGGGCCAACTCGCCAGGAATGTCGTCAAATATTACCGCCGAGATGTCAGGTTGGGTTAGGTTAGGTTATATTACGTAATTGAAGTATATAAAGGTCCCACGGAAACGTATAGTCCATCTCGCCAGGAATGTCGTCAAATATTACCGCCGAGATGTCAGGTTGTGTTAGGTTAGGTTATATTACGTTATTGATGCATATGCATGTCCGACGTAGAGGATAGATCGCCAGGAATGTTGTCAAATGTTACCGCCGAGATGTTAGGTTGGGTTAGGTTAGGTTATATTACGTTAGTGATGTATACGAAGGACCCACGCAGACGTCGGGGCCAACTCGCCAGGAATGTTGTCAAATATTACCGCCGAGATGTCAGGTTGTGTTAGGTTAGGTTATATTACTTCATAGACGTATACAGTGTTCCCACTGAGAAGTAGGGGCCGACAAGCAAGGAATGTTGTTAAACGGTACCCCGAGAGATAAGGTTGGGTTAGGTTAGGTTATATTAGGATACTGATGTATATAAAGGTCCCACGGACACGTAGAGGCCAACTCGCAAGGAATGTTGTCAAATATTGCCGCCGAGATGTCAGGTTGGATTACGTTAGGTTATATTACGTTATTGATGTATATAAAGGTCCCACGGAGACGTAGAGTCCAACTCGCCAGGAATGTCGTCAAATATTACCGCCGAGATGTCAGGTTGGGTTTGGTTAGGTTATATTACGTAATTGAAGTATATAAAGGTCCCACGGAGACGTAGAGTCCAACTCGCCAGGAATGTCGTCAAATATTACCGCCGAGATGTTAGGTTGGGTTAGGTTAGGTTACATTACGTTAATGATGTATACGAAGGACCTACGCAGACGTCGGGGCCAACTCGCCAGGAATATTGTCAAATATTACCGCCGAGATGTCAGGTTGTGTTAGGTTAGGTTATATTACTTCATAGACGTATACAGTGTTCCCACGGAGAAGTAGGGGCCGACAAGCAAGGAATGTTGTTAAACGGTACCCCGAGAGATTAGGTTGGGTTAGGTTAGGTTATATTAGGATTCTGATGTATATAAAGGTCCCACGGACACGTAGATGCCAACTCGCAAGGAATGTTGTCAAATATTACCGCCGAGATGTCAGGTTGGGTTAGGTTAGGTTATATTACGTAATTGAAGTATATAAAGGTCCCACGGAAACGTAGAGTCCAACTCGCCAGGAATGTCGTCAAATATTACCGCCGAGATGTCAGGTTGTGTTAGGTTAGGTTATATTACGTTATTGATGCATATGCATGTCCCACGTAGAGGATAGATCGCCAGGAATGTTGTCAAATGTTACCGCCGAGATGTTAGGTTGGGTTAGGTTATGTTATGTTACGTTAGTGATGTATACGAAGGACCCACGCAGACGTCGGGGCCAACTCGCCAGGAATGTTGTCAAATATTACCGCCGAGATGTCAGGTTGGGTTAGGTTAGGTTATATTACGTAATTGAAGTACATAAAGGTCCCACGGAGACGTAGAGTCCAACTCGCCAGGAATGTCGTCAAATATTACCGGCGAAATGTCAGGTGGGTCAGGTTAGGTTATAATACGTTATTGATGCATATGAATGTCCCACGTAGAGGATAACTCGCCAGGCAAGTTGTCAAATATTACCGCCGAGATGTTAGGTTGGGTTAGGTTAGATTATATTACGTTAATGATGTATATGAAGGACCCACGCAGACGTCTTGGCCAACTCGCCAGGAATGTTGTCAAATATTACCGCCGACATGTCAGGTTGGGTTAGGTTAAGTTATATTACGTTATTGATGTATATAAAGGTCCCACGGAGACGTAGAGTCCAACTCGCCAGTAATGTCGTCAAATATTACCGCCGAGATGTCAGGTGGGTTAGGTTAGGTTATATTACGTTATTGATGCATATGAATGTCCCACGTAGAGGATAGCTCGCCAGGAATGTTGTCAAATGTTACCGCCGAGATGTTAGGTTGGGTTAGGTTAGGTTATATTACGTAATTGATGCATATGAATGTCCCACGTAGAGGATAGCTCGCCAGGAATGTTGTCAAATATTACCGCCGAGATGTTAGGTTGGGTTAGGTTAGGTTATATTACGTTATTGATGCATATGAATGTCCCACGTAGAGGATAGCTCGCCAGGAATGTCGTCAAATATTACCGCCGAGATGTCAGGTGGGTTAGGTTAGGTTATATTACGTTATTGGTGCATATGAATGTCCCACGTAGAGGATAGCTCGCCAGGAATGTTGTCAAATGTTACCGCCGAGATGTTAGGTCGGGTTAGGTTAGGTTATATTACGTAATTGATGCATATGAATGTCCCACGTAGAGGATAGCTCGCCAGGAATGTTGTCAAATAGTACCGCCGAGATGTCAGGTTGGATTACGTTAGGTTATATTACGTTATTGATGTACATAAAGGTCCCACGGAGACGTAGAGCCCAACTCGCAAAGAATGTCTTCAAATATTACCGCCGAAATGTCAGGTTGGGTTAGGTTAGGTTATATTACGTTATTGATGCAAATGAATGTCCCACGTAGAGGATAGCTTGCAAGGAATGTTGTGAAATATTACCGCCGAGATGTCAGGTTGGATTACGCTAGGTTATATTACGTTATTGATGTATATAAAGGTCCCACGGAGACGTAGAGTCCAGCTCGACAGGAATGTCGTCAAATATTACCGCCGAGTTGTCAGGTTGGGTTAGGTTAGGTTATATTACGTAATTGATGTCTATAAAGGTCCCACGGTGACGTAGAGTCCAACCCGCCAGGAATGTCGTCAAATATTACCGCCGAGATGTCAGGTGGGTTAGGTTAGGTTATATTACGTTATTGATGCATATGAAGGTCCCACGTAGAGGATAGCTCGCCAGGAATGTTGCCAAATGTTACCGCCGAGATGTTAGGTTGGGTTAGGTTAGGTTATATTACGTTAGTGATGTATACGAAGGACCCACGCAGACGTCGGGGCCAACTCGCCAGGAATGTTGTCAAATATTACCGCCGAGATGTCAGGTTGTGTTAGGTTAGGTTATATTACTTCATAGACGTATACAGTGTTCCCACGGAGAAGTAGGGGCCGACAAGCAAGGAATGTTGTTAAACGGTACCCCGAGTGATTAGGTTGGGTTAGGTTAGGTTATATTAGGATTCTGATGTATATAAAGGTCCCACGGACACGTAGATGCCAACTCGCAAGGAATGTTGTCAAATATTACCGCCGAGATGTCAGGTTGGGTTAGGTTAGGTTATATTACGTAATTGAAGTATATAAAGGTCCCACGGAAACGTAGAGTCCAACTCGCCAGGAATGTCGTCAAATATTACCGCCGAGATGTCAGGTTGTGTTAGGTTAGGTTATATTACGTTATTGATGCATATGCATGTCCGACGTCGAGGATAGATCGCCAGGAATGTTGTCAAATGTTACCGCCGAGATGTTAGGTTGGGTTAGGTTAGGTTATATTACGTTAGTGATGTATACGAAGGACCCACGCAGACGTCGGGGCCAACTCGCCAGGAATGTTGTCAAATATTACCGCCGAGATGTCAGGTTGTGTTAGGTTAGGTTATATTACTTCATAGACGTATACAGTGTTCCCACTGAGAAGTAGGGGCCGACAAGCAAGGAATGTTGTTAAACGGTACCCCGAGAGATAAGGTTGGGTTAGGTTAGGTTATATTAGGATACTGATGTATATAAAGGTCCCACGGACACGTAGAGGCCAACTCGCAAGGAATGTTGTCAAATATTGCCGCCGAGATGTCAGGTTGGATTACGTTAGGTTATATTACGTTATTGATGTATATAAAGGTCCCACGGAGACGTAGAGTCCAACTCGCCAGGAATGTCGTCAAATATTACCGCCGAGATGTCAGGTGGGTTAGGTTAGGTTATATTACGTTATTGATGCATATGAATGTCCCACGTAGAGGATAGATCGCCAGGAATGTTGTCAAATATTACCGCCGACATGTCAGGTTGGGTTAGGTTAAGTTATATTACGTTATTGATGTATATAAAGGTCCCACGGAGACGTAGAGTCCAACTCGCCAGTAATGTCGTCAAATATTACCGCCGAGATGTCAGGTGGGTTAGGTTAGGTTATATTACGTTATTGATGCATATGAATGTCCCACGTAGAGGATAGCTCGCCAGGAATGTTGTCAAATGTTACCGCCGAGATGTTAGGTTGGGTTAGGTTAGGTTATATTACGTAATTGATGCATATGAATGTCCCACGTAGAGGATAGCTCGCCAGGAATGTTGTCAAATATTACCGCCGAGATGTTAGGTTGGGTTAGGTTAGGTTATATTACGTTATTGATGCATATGAATGTCCCACGTAGAGGATAGCTCGCCAGGAATGTCGTCAAATATTACCGCCGAGATGTCAGGTGGGTTAGGTTAGGTTATATTACGTTATTGGTGCATATGAATGTCCCACGTAGAGGATAGCTCGCCAGGAATGTTGTCAAATGTTACCGCCGAGATGTTAGGTCGGGTTAGGTTAGGTTATATTACGTAATTGATGCATATGAATGTCCCACGTAGAGGATAGCTCGCCAGGAATGTTGTCAAATATTACCGCCGAGATGTCAGGTTGGATTACGTTAGGTTATATTACGTTATTGATGTACATAAAGGTCCCACGGAGACGTAGAGCCCAACTCGCCAGGAATGTCGTCAAATATTACCGCCGAGTTGTCAGGTTGGGTTAGGTTAGGTTATATTACGTAATTGAAGTCTATAAAGGTCCCACGGAGACGTAGAGTCCAACTCGCCAGGAATGTCGTCAAATATTACCGCCGAGATGTCAGGTGGGTTAGGTTAGGTTATATTACGTTATTGATGCATATGAAGGTCCCACGTAGAGGGTAGCTCGCCAGGAATGTTGTCAAATGTTACCGCCGAGATGTTAGGTTGGGTTAGGTTAGGTTATATTACGTAATTGATGCATATGAATGTCCCACGTAGAGGATAGCTCGCCAGGAATGTTGTCAAATATTACCGCCGAGATGTTAGGTTGGGTTAGGTTAGGTTATATTACGTTATTGATGCATATGAATGTCCCACGTAGAGGATAGCCCGCCAGGAATGTTGTCAAATATTACCGCCGAGATGTCAGGTTGGGTTAGGTTAGGTTATATTACGTTATTGATGTATATAAAGGTCCGTCGGAGACGTAGAGTCGAACTCGCAAAGAATGTCTTCAAATATTACCGCCGAAATGTCAGGTTGGGTTAGGTTAGGTTATATTACGTTATTGATGCAAATGAATGTCCCACGTAGAGGATAGCTTGCAAGGAATGTTGTGAAATATTACCGCCGAGATGTCAGGTTGGATTACGCTAGGTTATATTACGTTATTGATGTATATAAAGGTCCCACGGAGACGTAGAGTCCAGCTCGACAGGAATGTCGTCAAATATTACCGCCGAGTTGTCAGGTTGGGTTAGGTTAGGTTATATTACGTAATTGATGTCTATAAAGGTCCCACGGTGACGTAGAGTCCAACCCGCCAGGAATGTCGTCAAATATTACCGCCGAGATGTCAGGTGGGTTAGGTTAGGTTATATTACGTTATTGAAGCATATGAAGGTCCCACGTAGAGGATAGCTCGCCAGGAATGTTGCCAAATGTTACCGCCGAGATGTTAGGTTGGGTTAGGTTAGGTTATATTACGTTAGTGATGTATACGAAGGACCCACGCAGACGTCGGGGCCAACTCGCCAGGAATGTTGTCAAATATTACCGCCGAGATGTCAGGTTGTGTTAGGTTAGGTTATATTACTTCATAGACGTATACAGTGTTCCCACGGAGAAGTAGGGGCCGACAAGCAAGGAATGTTGTTAAACGGTACCCCGAGTGATTAGGTTGGGTTAGGTTAGGTTATATTAGGATTCTGATGTATATAAAGGTCCCACGGACACGTAGATGCCAACTCGCAAGGAATGTTGTCAAATATTACCGCCGAGATGTCAGGTTGGGTTAGGTTAGGTTATATTACGTAATTGAAGTATATAAAGGTCCCACGGAAACGTAGAGTCCAACTCGCCAGGAATGTCGTCAGATATTACCGCCGAGATGTCAGGTTGTGTTAGGTTAGGTTATATTACGTTATTGATGCATATGCATGTCCCACGTAGAGGATAGATCGCCAGGAATGTTGTCAAATGTTACCGCCGAGATGTTAGGTTGGGTTAGGTTATGTTATGTTACGTTAGTGATGTATACGAAGGACCCACGCAGACGTCGGGGCCAACTCGCCAGGAATGTTGTCAAATATTACCGCCGAGATGTCAGGTTGGGTTAGGTTAGGTTATATTACGTAATTGAAGTATATAAAGGTCCCACGGAAACGTAGAGTCCAACTCGCCAGGAATGTCGTCAAATATTACCGCCGAGATGTCAGGTTGTGTTAGGTTAGGTTATATTACGTTATTGATGCATATGCATGTCCCACGTAGAGGATAGATCGCCAGGAATGTTGTCAAATGTTACCGCCGAGATGTTAGTTTGGGTTAGGTTAGGTTATGTTACGTTAGTGATGTATACGAAGGACCCACGCAGACGTCGGGGCCAACTCGCCAGGAATGTTGTCAAATATTACCCCCGAGATGTCAGGTTGGGTTAGGTTAGGTTATATTACGTAATTGAAGTACATAAAGGTCCCACGGAGACGTAGAGTTCAACTCGCCAGGAATGTCGTCAAATATTACCGCCGAGATGTCAGGTGTATTACGTTATGTTATATTACGTTATTGATGTATATAAAGGTCCCACGGAGACGTAGAGTACAACTCGCCAGGAATGTCGTCAAATATTACCGCCGAGATGTCAGGTGGGTTAGGTTAGGTTATATTACGTTATTGATGCATATGAATGTCCCACGTAGAGGATAGCTCGCCAGGAATGTTGTCAAATGTTACCGCCGAGATGTTAGGTTGGGTTAGGTTAGGTTATATTACGTAATTGATGCATATGAATGTCCCACGTAGAGGATAGCTCGCCAGGAATGTTGTCAAATATTACCGCCGAGATGTTAGGTTGGGTTAGGTTAGGTTATATTACGTAATTGATGCATATGAATGTCCCACGTAGAGGATAGCTCGCCAGGAATGTTGTCAAATATTACCGCCGAGATGTTAGGTTGGGTTAGGTTAGGTTATATTACGTTATTGATGCATATGAATGTCCCACGTAGAGGATAGCTCGCCAGGAATGTTGTCAAATATTACCGCCGAGATGTTAGGTTGGGTTAGGTTAGGTTATATTACGTTATTGATGCATATGAATGTCCCACGTAGAGGATAGCTCGCCAGGAATGTTGTCAAATATTACCGCCGAGATGTCAGGTTGGGTTAGGTTAGGTTATATTACGTTATTGATGTATATAAAGGTCCGTCGGAGACGTAGAGTCGAACTCGCAAAGAATGTCTTCAAATATTACCGCCGAAATGTCAGGTTGGGTTAGGTTAGGTTATATTACGTTATTGATGCATATGAATGTCCCACGTAGAGGATAGCTCGCAAGGAATGTTGTGAAATATTACCGCCGAGATGTCAGGTAGGATTACGTTAGGTTATATTACGTTATTGATGTATATAAAGGTCCCACGGAGACGTAGAGTCCAACTCGCCAGGAATGTCGTCAAATATTACCGCCGAGATGTCAGGTGGGTTAGGTTAGGTTATATTACGTTATTGATGCATATGAATGTCCCACGTAGAGGATAGCTCGCCAGGAATGTTGTCAAATGTTACCGCCGAGATGTTAGGTTGGGTTAGGTTAGGTTATATTACGTAATTGATGCATATGAATGTCCCACGTAGAGGATAGCTCGCCAGGAATGTTGTCAAATATTACCGCCGAGATGTTAGGTTGGGTTAGGTTAGGTTATATTACGTTATTGATGCATATGAATGTCCCACGTAGAGGATAGCTCGCCAGGAATGTTGTCAAATATTACCGCCGAGATGTTAGGTTGGGTTAGGTTAGGTTATATTACGTTATTGATGCATATGAATGTCCCACGTAGAGGATAGCTCGCCAGGAATGTTGTCAAATATTACCGCCGAGATGTCAGGTTGGGTTAGGTTAGGTTATATTACGTTATTGATGTATATAAAGGTCCGTCGGAGACGTAGAGTCGAACTCGCAAAGAATGTCTTCAAATATTACCGCCGAAATGTCAGGTTGGGTTAGGTTAGGTTATATTACGTTATTGATGCATATGAATGTCCCACGTAGAGGATAGCTCGCAAGGAATGTTGTGAAATATTACCGCCGAGATGTCAGGTAGGATTACGTTAGGTTATATTACGTTATTGATGTATATAAAGGTCCCACGGAGACGTAGAGTCCAACTCGCCAGGAATGTCGTCAAATATTACCGCCGAGATGTCAGGTGGGTTAGGTTAGGTTATATTACGTTATTGATGCATATGAATGTCCCACGTAGAGGATAGCTCGCCAGGAATGTTGTCAAATGTTACCGCCGAGATGTTAGGTTGGGTTAGGTTAGGTTATATTACGTAATTGATGCATATGAATGTCCCACGTAGAGGATAGCTCGCCAGGAATGTTGTCAAATATTACCGCCGAGATGTTAGGTTGGGTTAGGTTAGGTTATATTACGTTATTGATGCATATGAATGTCCCACGTAGAGGATAGCTCGCCAGGAATGTTGTCAAATATTACCGCCGAGATGTCAGGTTGGGTTAGGTTAGGTTATATTACGTTATTGATGTATATAAAGGTCCGTCGGAGACGTAGAGTCGAACTCGCAAAGAATGTCTTCAAATATTACCGCCGAAATGAAAGGTTGGGTTAGGTTAGGTTATATTACGTTATTGATGCATATGAATGTCCCACGTAGAGGATAGCTCGCAAGGAATGTTGTGAAATATTACCGCCGAGATGTCAGGTAGGATTACGTTAGGTTATATTACGTTATTGATGTATATAAAGGTCCCACGGAGACGTAGAGTCCAACTCGCCAGGAATGTCGTCAAATATTACCGCCGAGATGTCAGGTTGGGTTAGGTTAGGTTATATTACGTAATTGAAGTATATAAAGGTCCCACGGAAACGTATAGTCCATCTCGCCAGGAATGTCGTCAAATATTACCGCCGAGATGTCAGGTTGTGTTAGGTTAGGTTATATTACGTTATTGATGCATATGCATGTCCCACGTAGAGGATAGATCGCCAGGAATGTTGTCAAATGTTACCGCCGAGATGTTAGGTTGGGTTAGGTTAGGTTATGTTACGTTATTGATGTATATAAAGGTCCCACATAGACGTAGAGGACAACTCGCCGGGAATGTTGTCAAATTTTACCGCCGACATGTCAGGTTGGGTTAGGTTAAGTTATATTACGTTATTGATGTATATAAAGGTCCCACGGAGACGTAGAGTCCAACTCGCCAGGAATGTCGTCAAATATTACCGCCGAGATGTCAGGTTGGATTACGTTAGGTTATATTACGTTATTGATGTACATAAAGGTCCCACGGAGACGTAGAGTCCAGCTCGCCAGGAATGTCGTCAAATATTACCGCCGAGTTGTCAGATTGGGTTAGGTTAGGTTATATTACGTAATTGAAGTCTATAAAGGTCCCACGGAGACGGAGAGTCCAACTCGCCAGGAATGTCGTCAAATATTACCGCCGAGATGTCAGGTGGGTTAGGTTAGGTTATATTACGTTATTGATGCATATGAAGGTCCCACGTAGAGGATAGCTCGCCAGGAATGTTGTCAAATGTTACCGCCGAGATGTTAGGTTGGGTTAGGTTAGGTTATATTACGTTAGTGATGTATACGAAGGACCCACGCAGACGCCGGGGCCAACTCGCCAGGAATGTTGTCAAATATTACCGCCGAGATGTCAGGTTGTGTTAGGTTAGGTTATATTACTTCATAGACGTATACAGTGTTCCCACGGAGAAGTAGGGGCCGACAAGCAAGGAATGTTGTTAAACGGTACCCCGAGAGATTAGGTTGGGTTAGGTTAGGTTATATTAGGATTCTGATGTATATAAAGGTCCCACGGACACGTAGATGCCAACTCGCAAGGAATGTTGTCAAATATTACCGCCGAGATGTCAGGTAGGATTACGTTAGGTTATATTACGTTATTGATGTATATAAAGGTCCCACGGAGACGTAGAGTCCAACTCGCCAGGAATGTCGTCAAATATTACCGCCGAGATGTCAGGTTGGGTTAGGTTAGGTTATATTAAGTAATTGAAGTATATAAAGGTCCCACGGAAACGTATAGTCCATCTCGCCAGGAATGTCGTCAAATATTACCGCCGAGATGTCAGGTTGTGTTAGGATAGGTTATATTACGTTATTCATGCATATGCATGTCCCACGTAGAGGATAGATCGCCAGGAATGTTGTCAAATGTTACCGCCGAGATGTTAGGTTGGGTTAGGTTAGGTTATGTTACGTTATTGATGTATATAAAGGTCCCACATAGACGTAGAGGACAACTCGCAGGGAATGTTGTCAAATTTTACCGCCGAGATGTCAGGTTGTCTTAGATTAGGTTATATTACGTTATTGATGCATATGAATGTCCCACGTAGAGGATAGCTCGCCAGGAATGTCTTCAAATATTACCGCCGAGATGTCAGGTTGGATTACGTTAGGTTATATTACGTTAGTGATGTATACGAAGGACCCACGCAGACGTCGGGGCCAACTCGCCAGGAATGTCGTCAAATATTACCGCCGAGATGTCAGGTTGGGTTAGGTTAGGTTATATTACGTAATTGAAGTATATAATGGTCCCACGGAAACGTATAGTCCATCTCGCCAGGAATGTCGTCAAATATTACCGCCGAGATGTCAGGTTGTGTTAGGTTAGGTTATATTACGTTATTGATGCATATGCATGTCCGACGTAGAGGATAGATCGCCAGGAATGTTGTCAAATGTTACCGCCGAGATGTTAGGTTGGGTTAGGTTAGGTTATATTATGTTAGTGATGTATACGAAGGACCCACGCAGACGTCGGGGCCAACTCGCCAGGAATGTTGTCAAATATTACCGCCGAGATGTCAGGTTGTGTTAGGTTAGGTTATATTACTTCATAGACGTATACAGTGTTCCCACTGAGAAGTAGGGGCCGACAAGCAAGGAATGTTGTTAAACGGTACCCCGAGAGATAAGGTTGGGTTAGGTTAGGTTATATTAGGATACTGATGTATATAAAGGTCCCACGGACACGTAGAGGCCAACTCGCCAGGAATGTCGTCAAATATTACCGCCGAGATGTCAGGTGGGTTAGGTTAGGTTATATTACGTTATTGATGCATATGAATGTCCCACGTAGAGGATAGCTCGCCAGGAATGTTGTCAAATGTTACCGCCGAGATGTTAGGTTGGGTTAGGTTAGGTTATATTACGTAATTGATGCATATGAATGTCCCACGTAGAGGATAGCTCGCCAGGAATGTTGTCAAATATTACCGCCGAGATGTTAGGTTGGGTTAGGTTAGGTTATATTACGTTATTGATGCATATGAATGTCCCACGTAGAGGATAGCTCGCCAGGAATGTTGTCAAATATTACCGCCGAGATGTCAGGTTGGGTTAGGTTAGGTTATATTACGTTATTGATGTATATAAAGGTCCGTCGGAGACGTAGAGTCGAACTCGCAAAGAATGTCTTCAAATATTACCGCCGAAATGTCAGGTTGGGTTAGGTTAGGTTATATTACGTTATTGATGCATATGAATGTCCCACGTAGAGGATAGCTCGCAAGGAATGTTGTGAAATATTACCGCCGAGATGTCAGGTAGGATTACGTTAGGTTATATTACGTTATTGATGTATATAAAGGTCCCACGGAGACGTAGAGTCCAACTCGCCAGGAATGTCGTCAAATATTACCGCCGAGATGTCAGGTTGGGTTAGGTTAGGTTATATTACGTAATTGAAGTATATAAAGGTCCCACGGAAACGTATAGTCCATCTCGCCAGGAATGTCGTCAAATATTACCGCCGAGATGTCAGGTTGTGTTAGGTTAGGTTATATTACGTTATTGATGCATATGCATGTCCCACGTAGAGGATAGATCGCCAGGAATGTTGTCAAATGTTACCGCCGAGATGTTAGGTTGGGTTAGGTTAGGTTATGTTACGTTATTGATGTATATAAAGGTCCCACATAGACGTAGAGGACAACTCGCCGGGAATGTTGTCAAATTTTACCGCCGACATGTCAGGTTGGGTTAGGTTAAGTTATATTACGTTATTGATGTATATAAAGGTCCCACGGAGACGTAGAGTCCAACTCGCCAGGAATGTCGTCAAATATTACCGCCGAGATGTCAGGTTGGGTTAGGCTAGGTTATATTACGTAATTGAAGTATATAAAGGTCCCACGGAGACGTAGAGTCCAACTCGCCAGGAATGTCGTCAAATATTACCGCCGAGATGTCAGGTTGGGATAGGTTAGGTTATATTACGTAATTGAAGTATATAAAGGTCCCACGGAGACGTAGAGTCCAACTCGCCAGGAATGTCGTCAAATATTACCGCCGAGATGTCAGGTGGGTTAGGTTAGGTTATATTACGTAATTGATGCATATGAATGTCCCACGTAGAGGATAGCTCGCCAGGAATGTTGTCAAATATTACCGCCGAGATGTTAGGTTGGGTTAGGTTAGGTTATATTACGTTATTGATGCATATGAATGTCCCACGTAGAGGATAGCTCGCCAGGAATGTCGTCAAATATTACCGCCGAGATGTCAGGTGGGTTAGGTTAGGTTATATTACGTTATTGATGCATATGAATGTCCCACGTAGAGGATAGCTCGCCAGGAATGTTGTCAAATGTTACCGCCGAGATGTTAGGTCGGGTTAGGTTAGGTTATATTACGTAATTGATGCATATGAATGTCCCACGTAGAGGATAGCTCGCCAGGAATGTTGTCAAATATTACCGCCGAGATGTCAGGTTGTGTTAGGTTAGGTTATATTACTTCATAGACGTATACAGTGTTCCCACGGAGAAGTAGGGGCCGACAAGCAAGGAATGTTGTTAAACGGTACCCCGAGAGATTAGGTTGGGTTAGGTTAGGTTATATTAGGATTCTGATGTATATAAAGGTCCCACGGACACGTAGATGCCAACTCGCAAGGAATGTTGTCAAATATTACCGCCGAGATGTCAGGTAGGATTACGTTAGGTTATATTACGTTATTGATGTATATAAAGGTCCCACGGAGACGTAGAGTCCAACTCGCCAGGAATGTCGTCAAATATTACCGCCGAGATGTCAGGTTGGGTTAGGTTAGGTTATATTAAGTAATTGAAGTATATAAAGGTCCCACGGAAACGTATAGTCCATCTCGCCAGGAATGTCGTCAAATATTACCGCCGAGATGTCAGGTTGTGTTAGGATAGGTTATATTACGTTATTCATGCATATGCATGTCCCACGTAGAGGATAGATCGCCAGGAATGTTGTCAAATGTTACCGCCGAGATGTTAGGTTGGGTTAGGTTAGGTTATATTAGGATACTGATGTATATAAAGGTCCCACGGACACGTAGATGCCAACTCGCCAGGAATGTCGTCAAATATTACCGCCGAGATGTCAGGTGGGTTAGGTTAGGTTATATTACGTTATTGATGCATATGAATGTCCCACGTAGAGGATAGCTCGCCAGGAATGTTGTCAAATGTTACCGCCGAGATGTTAGGTTGGGTTAGGTTAGGTTATATTACGTAATTGATGCATATGAATGTCCCACGTAGAGGATAGCTCGCCAGGAATGTTGTCAAATATTACCGCCGAGATGTTAGGTTGGGTTAGGTTAGGTTATATTACGTTATTGATGCATATGAATGTCCCACGTAGAGGATAGCTCGCCAGGAATGTTGTCAAATATTACCGCCGAGATGTCAGGTTGGGTTAGGTTAGGTTATATTACGTTATTGATGTATATAAAGGTCCGTCGGAGACGTAGAGTCGAACTCGCAAAGAATGTCTTCAAATATTACCGCCGAAATGTCAGGTTGGGTTAGGTTAGGTTATATTACGTTATTGATGCATATGAATGTCCCACGTAGAGGATAGCTCGCAAGGAATGTTGTGAAATATTACCGCCGAGATGTCAGGTAGGATTACGTTAGGTTATATTACGTTATTGATGTATATAAAGGTCCCACGGAGACGTAGAGTCCAACTCGCCAGGAATGTCGTCAAATATTACCGCCGAGATGTCAGGTTGGGTTAGGTTAGGTTATATTACGTAATTGAAGTATATAAAGGTCCCACGGAAACGTATAGTCCATCTCGCCAGGAATGTCGTCAAATATTACCGCCGAGATGTCAGGTTGTGTTAGGTTAGGTTATATTACGTTATTGATGCATATGCATGTCCCACGTAGATGATAGATCGCCAGGAATGTTGTCAAATGTTACCGCCGAGATGTTAGGTTGGGTTAGGTTAGGTTATGTTACGTTATTGATGTATATAAAGGTCCCACATAGACGTAGAGGACAACTCGCCGGGAATGTTGTCAAATTTTACCGCCGACATGTCAGGTTGGGTTAGGTTAAGTTATATTACGTTATTGATGTATATAAAGGTCCCACGGAGACGTAGAGTCCAACTCGCCAGGAATGTCGTCAAATATTACCGCCGAGATGTCAGGTTGGGTTAGGTTAGGTTATATTACGTAATTGAAGTATATAAAGGTCCCACGGAGACGTAGAGTCCAACTCGCCAGGAAAGTCGTCAAATATTACCGCCGAGATGTCAGGTTGGGATAGGTTAGGTTATATTACGTAATTGAAGTATATAAAGGTCCCACGGAGACGTAGAGTCCAACTCGCCAGGAATGTCGTCAAATATTACCGCCGAGATGTCAGGTGGGTTAGGTTAGGTTATATTACGTAATTGATGCATATGAATGTCCCACGTAGAGGATAGCTCGCCAGGAATGTTGTCAAATATTACCGCCGAGATGTTAGGTTGGGTTAGGTTAGGTTATATTACGTTATTGATGCATATGAATGTCCCACGTAGAGGATAGCTCGCCAGGAATGTCGTCAAATATTACCGCCGAGATGTCAGGTGGGTTAGGTTAGGTTATATTACGTTATTGATGCATATGAATGTCCCACGTAGAGGATAGCTCGCCAGGAATGTTGTCAAATGTTACCGCCGAGATGTTAGGTCGGGTTAGGTTAGGTTATATTACGTAATTGATGCATATGAATGTCCCACGTAGAGGATAGCTCGCCAGGAATGTTGTCAAATATTACCGCCGAGATTTCAGGTTGGATTACGTTAGGATATATTACGTTATTGATGTACATAAAGGTCCCACGGAGACGTAGAGTCCAACTCGCCAGGAATGTCGTCAAATATTACCGCCGAGTTGTCAGGTTGGGTTAGGTTAGGTTATATTACGTAATTGAAGTCTATAAAGGTCCCACGGAGACGTCGAGTCCAACTCGCCAGGAATGTCGTCAAATATTACCGCCGAGATGTCAGGTGGGTTAGGTTAGGTTATATTACGTTATTGATGCATATGAAGGTCCCACGTAGAGGGTAGCTCGCCAGGAATGTTGTCAAATGTTACCGCCGAGATGTTAGGTTGGGTTAGGTTAGGTTATATTACGTAATTGATGCATATGAATGTCCCACGTAGAGGATAGCTCGCCAGGAATGTTGTCAAATATTACCGCCGAGATGTTAGGTTGGGTTAGGTTAGGTTATATTACGTTATTGATGCATATGAATGTCCCACGTAGAGGATAGCTCGCCAGGAATGTTGTCAAATATTACCGCCGAGTTGTCAGGTTGGGTTAGGTGGGGTTATATTACGTTATTGATGTATATAAAGGTCCGTCGGAGGCGTAGAGTCGAACTCGCAAAGAATGTCTTCAAATATTACCGCCGAAATGTCAGGTTGGGTTAGGTTAGGTTATATTACGTTATTGATGCATATGAATATCCCACGTAGAGGATAGCTCGCAAGGAATGTTGTGAAATATTACCGCCGAGATGTCAGGTAGGAGTACGTTAGGTTATATTACGTTATTGATGTATATAAAGGTCCCACGGAGACGTAGAGTCCAACTCGCCAGGAATGTCGTCAAATATTACCGCCGAGATGTCAGGTTGGGTTAGGTTAGGTTATATTAAGTAATTGAAGTATATAAAGGTCCCACGGAAACGTATAGTCCATCTCGCCAGGAATGTCGTCAAATATTACCGCCGAGATGTCAGGTTGTGTTAGGATAGGTTATATTACGTTATTCATGCATATGCATGTCCCACGTAGAGGATAGATCGCCAGGAATGTTGTCAAATGTTACCGCCGAGATGTTAGGTTGGGTTAGGTTAGGTTATGTTACGTTATTGATGTATATAAAGGTCCCACATAGACGTAGAGGACAACTCGCAGGGAATGTTGTCAAATTTTACCGCCGAGATGTCAGGTTGTCTTAGATTAGGTTATATTACGTTATTGATGCATATGAATGTCCCACGTAGAGGATAGCTCGCCAGGAATGTCTTCAAATATTACCGCCGAGATGTCAGGTTGGATTACGTTAGGTTATATTACGTTAGTGATGTATACGAAGGACCCACGCAGACGTCGGGGCCAACTCGCCAGGAATGTCGTCAAATATTACCGCCGAGATGTCAGGTTGGGTTAGGTTAGGTTATATTACGTAATTGAAGTATATAAAGGTCCCACGGAAACGTATAGTCCATCTCGCCAGGAATGTCGTCAAATATTACCGCCGAGATGTCAGGTTGTGTTAGGTTAGGTTATATTACGTTATTGATGCATATGCATGTCCGACGTAGAGGATAGATCGCCAGGAATGTTGTCAAATGTTACCGCCGAGATGTTAGGTTGGGTTAGGTTAGGTTATATTATGTTAGTGATGTATACGAAGGACCCACGCAGACGTCGGGGCCAACTCGCCAGGAATGTTGTCAAATATTACCGCCGAGATGTCAGGTTGTGTTAGGTTAGGTTATATTACTTCATAGACGTATACAGTGTTCCCACTGAGAAGTAGGGGCCGACAAGCAAGGAATGTTGTTAAACGGTACCCCGAGAGATAAGGTTGGGTTAGGTTAGGTTATATTAGGATACTGATGTATATAAAGGTCCCACGGACACGTAGAGGCCAACTCGCAAGGAATGTTGTCAAATATTGCCGCCGAGATGTCAGGTTGGATTACGTTAGGTTATATTACGTTATTGATGTATATAAAGGTCCCACGGAGACGTAGAGTCCAACTCGCCAGGAATGTCGTCAAATATTACCGCCGAGATGTCAGGTTGGGTTTGGTTAGGTTATATTACGTAATTGAAGTATATAAAGGTCCCACGGAGACGTAGAGTCCAACTCGCCAGGAATGTCGTCAAATATTACCGCCGAGATGTTAGGTTGGGTTAGGTTAGGTTACATTACGTTAATGATGTATACGAAGGACCTACGCAGACGTCGGGGCCAACTCGCCAGGAATATTGTCAAATATTACCGCCGAGATGTCAGGTTGTGTTAGGTTAGGTTATATTACTTCATAGACGTATACAGTGTTCCCACGGAGAAGTAGGGGCCGACAAGCAAGGAATGTTGTTAAACGGTACCCCGAGAGATTAGGTTGGGTTAGGTTAGGTTATATTAGGATTCTGATGTATATAAAGGTCCCACGGACACGTAGATGCCAACTCGCAAGGAATGTTGTCAAATATTACCGCCGAGATGTCAGGTTGGGTTAGGTTAGGTTATATTACGTAATTGAAGTATATAAAGGTCCCACGGAAACGTAGAGTCCAACTCGCCAGGAATGTCGTAAAATATTACCGCCGAGATGTCAGGTTGTGTTAGGTTAGGTTATATTACGTTATTGATGCATATGCATGTCCCACGTAGAGGATAGATCGCCAGGAATGTTGTCAAATGTTACCGCCGAGATGTTAGGTTGGGTTAGGTTATGTTATGTTACGTTAGTGATGTATACGAAGGACCCACGCAGACGTCGGGGCCAACTCGCCAGGAATGTTGTCAAATATTACCGCCGAGATGTCAGGTTGGGTTAGGTTAGGTTATATTACGTAATTGAAGTACATAAAGGTCCCACGGAGACGTAGAGTCCAACTCGCCAGGAATGTCGTCAAATATTACCGGCGAAATGTCAGGTGGGTCAGGTTAGGTTATAATACGTTATTGATGCATATGAATGTCCCACGTAGAGGATAACTCGCCAGGCAAGTTGTCAAATATTACCGCCGAGATGTTAGGTTGGGTTAGGTTAGATTATATTACGTTAATGATGTATATGAAGGACCCACGCAGACGTCTTGGCCAACTCGCCAGGAATGTTGTCAAATATTACCGCCGACATGTCAGGTTGGGTTAGGTTAAGTTATATTACGTTATTGATGTATATAAAGGTCCCACGGAGACGTAGAGTCCAACTCGCCAGTAATGTCGTCAAATATTACCGCCGAGATGTCAGGTGGGTTAGGTTAGGTTATATTACGTTATTGATGCATATGAATGTCCCACGTAGAGGATAGCTCGCCAGGAATGTTGTCAAATGTTACCGCCGAGATGTTAGGTTGGGTTAGGTTAGGTTATATTACGTAATTGATGCATATGAATGTCCCACGTAGAGGATAGCTCGCCAGGAATGTTGTCAAATATTACCGCCGAGATGTTAGGTCGGGTTAGGTTAGGTTATATTACGTTATTGATGCATATGAATGTCCCACGTAGAGGATAGCTCGCCAGGAATGTCGTCAAATATTACCGCCGAGATGTCAGGTGGGTTAGGTTAGGTTATATTACGTTATTGATGCATATGAATGTCCCACGTAGAGGATAGCTCGCCAGGAATGTTGTCAAATGTTACCGCCGAGATGTTAGGTCGGGTTAGGTTAGGTTATATTACGTAATTGATGCATATGAATGTCCCACGTAGAGGATAGCTCGCCAGGAATGTTGTCAAATATTACCGCCGAGATGTCAGGTTGGATTACGTTAGGTTATATTACGTTATTGATGTACATAAAGGTCCCACGGAGACGTAGAGTCCAACTCGCCAGGAATGTCGTCAAATATTACCGCCGAGTTGTCAGGTTGGGTTAGGTTAGGTTATATTACGTAATTGAAGTCTATAAAGGTCCCACGGAGACGTAGAGTCCAACTCGCCAGGAATGTCGTCAAATATTACCGCCGAGATGTCAGGTGGGTTAGGTTAGGTTATATTACGTTATTGATGCATATGAAGGTCCCACGTAGAGGGTAGCTCGCCAGGAATGTTGTCAAATGTTACCGCCGAGATGTTAGGTTGGGTTAGGTTAGGTTATATTACGTAATTGATGCATATGAATGTCCCACGTAGAGGATAGCTCGCCAGGAATGTTGTCAAATATTACCGCCGAGATGTTAGGTTGGGTTAGGTTAGGTCATATTACGTTATTGATGCATATGAATGTCCCACGTAGAGGATAGCCCGCCAGGAATGTTGTCAAATATTACCGCCGAGATGTCAGGTTGGGTTAGGTTAGGTTATATTACGTTATTGATGTATATAAAGGTCCGTCGGAGACGTAGAGTCGAACTCGCAAAGAATGTCTTCAAATATTACCG
The DNA here is from genome assembly GCA_963969225.1 of Xylocopa violacea. Taxonomy (NCBI): domain Eukaryota; kingdom Metazoa; phylum Arthropoda; class Insecta; order Hymenoptera; family Apidae; genus Xylocopa; species Xylocopa violacea. The sequence continues at coordinate 31,410 of CAXAJV010000931.1, forward strand.
CCGAAATGTCAGGTTGGGTTAGGTTAGGTTATATTACGTTATTGATGCAAATGAATGTCCCACGTAGAGGATAGCTCGCCAGGAATGTTGTCAAATATTACCGCCGAGATGTCAGGTTGGATTACGTTAGGTTATATTACGTTATTGATGTACATAAAGGTCCCACGGAGACGTAGAGTCCAACTCGCCAGGAATGTCGTCAAATATTACCGCCGAGTTGTCAGGTTGGGTTAGGTTAGGTTATATTACGTAATTGAAGTCTATAAAGGTCCCACGGAGACGTAGAGTCCAACTCGCCAGGAATGTCGTCAAATATTACCGCCGAGATGTCAGGTGGGTTAGGTTAGGTTATATTACGTTATTGATGCATATGAAGGTCCCACGTAGAGGGTAGCTCGCCAGGAATGTTGTCAAATGTTACCGCCGAGATGTTAGGTTGGGTTAGGTTAGGTTATATTACGTTAGTGATGTATACGAAGGACCCACGCAGACGTCGGGGCCAACTCGCCAGGAATGTTGTCAAATATTACCGCCGAGATGTCAGGTTGTGTTAGGTTAGGTTATATTACTTCATAGACGTATACAGTGTTCCCACGGAGAAGTAGGGGCCGACAAGCAAGGAATGTTGTTAAACGGTACCCCGAGAGATTAGGTTGGGTTAGGTTAGGTTATATTAGGATTCTGATGTATATAAAGGTCCCACGGACACGTAGATGCCAACTCGCCAGGAATGACGTCAAATATTACCGCCGAAATGTCAGGTGGGTCAGGTTAGGTTATAATACGTTATTGATGCATATGAATGTCCCACGTAGAGGATAACTCGCCAGGCAAGTTGTCAAATATTACCGCCGAGATGTTAGGTTGGGTTAGGTTAGATTATATTACGTTAATGATGTATATGAAGGACCCACGCAGACGTCTTGGCCAACTCGCCAGGAATGTTGTCAAATATTACCGCCGACATGTCAGGTTGGGTTAGGTTAAGTTATATTACGTTATTGATGTATATAAAGGTCCCACGGAGACGTAGAGTCCAACTCGCCAGTAATGTCGTCAAATATTACCGCCGAGATGTCAGGTGGGTTAGGTTAGGTTATATTACGTTATTGATGCATATGAATGTCCCACGTAGAGGATAGCTCGCCAGGAATGTTGTCAAATGTTACCGCCGAGATGTTAGGTTGGGTTAGGTTAGGTTATATTACGTAATTGATGCATATGAATGTCCCACGTAAAGGATAGCTCGCCAGGAATGTTGTCAAATATTACCGCCGAGATGTTAGGTTGGGTTAGGTTAGGTTATATTACGTTATTGATGCATATGAATGTCCCACGTAGAGGATAGCTCGCCAGGAATGTCGTCAAATATTACCGCCGAGATGTCAGGTGGGTTAGGTTAGGTTATATTACGTTATTGATGCATATGAATGTCCCACGTAGAGGATAGCTCGCCAGGAATGTTGTCAAATGTTACCGCCGAGATGTTAGGTCGGGTTAGGTTAGGTTATATTACGTAATTGATGCATATGAATGTCCCACGTAGAGGATAGCTCGCCAGGAATGTTGTCAAATATTACCGCCGAGATGTCAGGTTGGATTACGTTAGGTTATATTACGTTATTGATGTACATAAAGGTCCCACGGAGACGTAGAGTCCAACTCGCCAGGAATGTCGTCAAATATTACCGCCGAGTTGTCAGGTTGGGTTAGGTTAGGTTATATTACGTAATTGAAGTCTATAAAGGTCCCACGGAGACGTAGAGTCCAACTCGCCAGGAATGTCGTCAAATATTACCGCCGAGATGTCAGGTGGGTTAGGTTAGGTTATATTACGTTATTGATGCATATGAAGGTCCCACGTAGAGGGTAGCTCGCCAGGAATGTTGTCAAATGTTACCGCCGAGATGTTAGGTTGGGTTAGGTTAGGTTATATTACGTTAGTGATGTATACGAAGGACCCACGCAGACGTCGGGGCCAACTCGCCAGGAATGTTGTCAAATATTACCGCCGAGATGTCAGGTTGTGTTAGGTTAGGTTATATTACTTCATAGACGTATACAGTGTTCCCACGGAGAAGTAGGGGCCGACAAGCAAGGAATGTTGTTAAACGGTACCCCGAGAGATTAGGTTGGGTTAGGTTAGGTTATATTAGGATTCTGATGTATATAAAGGTCCCACGGACACGTAGATGCCAACTCGCAAGGAATGTTGTCAAATATTACCGCCGAGATGTCAGGTTGGGTTAGGTTAGGTTATAATACGTAATTGAAGTACATAAAGGTCCCACGGAGACGTAGAGTCCAACTCGCCAGGAATGACGTCAAATATTACCGCCGAAATGTCAGGTGGGTCAGGTTAGGTTATAATACGTTATTGATGCATATGAATGTCCCACGTAGAGGATAACTCGCCAGGCAAGTTGTCAAATATTACCGCCGAGATGTTAGGTTGGGTTAGGTTAGATTATATTACGTTAATGATGTATATGAAGGACCCACGCAGACGTCTTGGCCAACTCGCCAGGAATGTTGTCAAATATTACCGCCGACATGTCAGGTTGGGTTAGGTTAAGTTATATTACGTTATTGATGTATATAAAGGTCCCACGGAGACGTAGAGTCCAACTCGCCAGTAATGTCGTCAAATATTACCGCCGAGATGTCAGGTGGGTTAGGTTAGGTTATATTACGTTATTGATGCATATGAATGTCCCACGTAGAGGATAGCTCGCCAGGAATGTTGTCAAATGTTACCGCCGAGATGTTAGGTTGGGTTAGGTTAGGTTATATTACGTAATTGATGCATATGAATGTCCCACGTAAAGGATAGCTCGCCAGGAATGTTGTCAAATATTACCGCCGAGATGTTAGGTTGGGTTAGGTTAGGTTATATTACGTTATTGATGCATATGAATGTCCCACGTAGAGGATAGCTCGCCAGGAATGTCGTCAAATATTACCGCCGAGATGTCAGGTGGGTTAGGTTAGGTTATATTACGTTATTGATGCATATGAATGTCCCACGTAGAGGATAGCTCGCCAGGAATGTTGTCAAATGTTACCGCCGAGATGTTAGGTCGGGTTAGGTTAGGTTATATTACGTAATTGATGCATATGAATGTCCCACGTAGAGGATAGCTCGCCAGGAATGTTGTCAAATATTACCGCCGAGATGTCAGGTTGGATTACGTTAGGTTATATTACGTTATTGATGTACATAAAGGTCCCACGGAGACGTAGAGTCCAACTCGCCAGGAATGTCGTCAAATATTACCGCCGAGTTGTCAGGTTGGGTTAGGTTAGGTTATATTACGTAATTGAAGTCTATAAAGGTCCCACGGAGACGTAGAGTCCAACTCGCCAGGAATGTCGTCAAATATTACCGCCGAGATGTCAGGTGGGTTAGGTTAGGTTATATTACGTTATTGATGCATATGAAGGTCCCACGTAGAGGGTAGCTCGCCAGGAATGTTGTCAAATGTTACCGCCGAGATGTTAGGTTGGGTTAGGTTAGGTTATATTACGTAATTGATGCATATGAATGTCCCACGTAGAGGATAGCTCGCCAGGAATGTTGTCAAATATTACCGCCGAGATGTTAGGTTGGGTTAGGTTAGGTTATATTACGTTATTGATGCATATGAATGTCCCACGTAGAGGATAGCCCGCCAGGAATGTTGTCAAATATTACCGCCGAGATGTCAGGTTGGGTTAGGTTAGGTTATATTACGTTATTGATGTATATAAAGGTCCGTCGGAGACGTAGAGTCGAACTCGCAAAGAATGTCTTCAAATATTACCGCCGAAATGTCAGGTTGGGTTAGGTTAGGTTATATTACGTTATTGATGCAAATGAATGTCCCACGTAGAGGATAGCTTGCAAGGAATGTTGTGAAATATTACCGCCGAGATGTCAGGTTGGATTACGCTAGGTTATATTACGTTATTGATGTATATAAAGGTCCCACGGAGACGTAGAGTCCAACTCGCCAGGAATGTCGTCAAATATTACCGCCGAGATGTCAGGTTGGGTTAGGTTAGGTTATATTACGTAATTGAAGTATATAAAGGTCCCACGGAAACGTATAGTCCATCTCGCCAGGAATGTCGTCAAATATTACCGCCGAGATGTCAGGTTGTGTTAGGTTAGATTATATTACGTTATTGATGCATATGCATGTCCGACGTAGAGGATAGATCGCCAGGAATGTTGTCAAATGTTACCGCCGAGATGTTAGGTTGGGTTAGGTTAGGTTATATTACGTTAGTGATGTATACGAAGGACCCACGCAGACGTCGGGGCCAACTCGCCAGGAATGTTGTCAAATATTACCGCCGAGATGTCAGGTTGTGTTAGGTTAGGTTATATTACTTCATAGACGTATACAGTGTTCCCACTGAGAAGTAGGGGCCGTCAAGCAAGGAATGTTGTTAAACGGTACCCCGAGAGATAAGGTTGGGTTAGGTTAGGTTATATTAGGATACTGATGTATATAAAGGTCCCACGGACACGTAGAGGCCAACTCGCAAGGAATGTTGTCAAATATTGCCGCCGAGATGTCAGGTTGGATTACGTTAGGTTATATTACGTTATTGATGTATATAAAGGTCCCACGGAGACGTAGAGTCCAACTCGCCAGGAATGTCGTCAAATATTACCGCCGAGATGTCAGGTTGGGTTTGGTTAGGTTATATTACGTAATTGAAGTATATAAAGGTCCCACGGAGACGTAGAGTCCAACTCGCCAGGAATGTCGTCAAATATTACCGCCGAGATGTTAGGTTGGGTTAGGTTAGGTTACATTACGTTAATGATGTATACGAAGGACCTACGCAGACGTCGGGGCCAACTCGCCAGGAATATTGTCAAATATTACCGCCGAGATGTCAGGTTGTGTTAGGTTAGGTTATATTACTTCATAAACGTATACAGTGTTCCCACGGAGAAGTAGGGGCCGACAAGCAAGGAATGTTGTTAAACGGTACCCCGAGAGATTAGGTTGGGTTAGGTTAGGTTATATTAGGATTCTGATGTATATAAAGGTCCCACGGACACGTAGATGCCAACTCGCAAGGAATGTTGTCAAATATTACCGCCGAGATGTCAGGTTGGGTTAGGTTAGGTTATATTACGTAATTGAAGTATATAAAGGTCCCACGGAAACGTAGAGTCCAACTCGCCAGGAATGTCGTCAAATATTACCGCCGAGATGTCAGGTTGTGTTAGGTTAGGTTATATTACGTTATTGATGCATATGCATGTCCCACGTAGAGGATAGATCGCCAGGAATGTTGTCAAATGTTACCGCCGAGATGTTAGGTTGGGTTAGGTTAGGTTATGTTACGTTAGTGATGTATACGAAGGACCCACGCAGACGTCGGGGCCAACTCGCCAGGAATGTTGTCAAATATTACCGCCGAGATGTCAGGTTGGGTTAGGTTAGGTTATATTACGTAATTGAAGTACATAAAGGTCCCACGGAGACGTAGAGTCCAACTCGCCAGGAATGTCGTCAAATATTACCGCCGAAATGTCAGGTGGGTCAGGTTAGGTTATAATACTTTATTGATGCATATGAATGTCCCACGTAGAGGATAACTCGCCAGGCAAGTTGTCAAATATTACCGCCGAGATGTTAGGTTGGGTTAGGTTAGATTATATTACGTTAATGATGTATATGAAGGACCCACGCAGACGTCTTGGCCAACTCGCCAGGAATGTTGTCAAATATTACCGCCGACATGTCAGGTTGGGTTAGGTTAAGTTATATTACGTTATTGATGTATATAAAGGTCCCACGGAGACGTAGAGTCCAACTCGCCAGTAATGTCGTCAAATATTACCGCCGAGATGTCAGGTGGGTTAGGTTAGGTTATATTACGTTATTGATGCATATGAATGTCCCACGTAGAGGATAGCTCGCCAGGAATGTTGTCAAATATTACCGCCGAGATGTCAGGTTGGATTACGTTAGGTTATATTACGTTATTGATGTACATAAAGGTCCCACGGAGACGTAGAGTCCAGCCCGCCAGGAATGTCGTCAAATATTACCGCCGAGTTGTCAGGTTGGGTTAGGTTAGGTTATATTACGTAATTGAAGTCTATAAAGGTCCCACGGAGACGTAGAGTCCAACTCGCCAGGAATGTCGTCAAATATTACCGCCGAGATGTCAGGTGGGTTAGGTTAGGTTATATTACGTTATTGATGCATATGAAGGTCCCACGTAGAGGATAGCTCGCCAGGAATGTTGTCAAATGTTACCGCCGAGATGTTAGGTTGGGTTAGGTTAGGTTATATTACGTTAGTGATGTATACGAAGGACCCACGCAGACGTCGGGGCCAACTCGCCAGGAATGTTGTCAAATATTACCGCCGAGATGTCAGGTGGTGTTAGGTTAGGTTATATTACTTCATAGACGTATACAGTGTTCCCACTGAGAAGTAGGGGCCGACAAGCAAGGAATGTTGTTAAACGGTACCCCGAGAGATAAGGTTGGGTTAGGTTAGGTTATATTAGGATACTGATGTATATAAAGGTCCCACGGACACGTAGATGCCAACTCGCAAGGAATGTTGTCAAATATTACCGCCGAGATGTCAGGTTGGATTACGTTATGTTATATTACGTTATTGATGTATATAAAGGTCCCACGGAGACGTAGAGTCCAACTCGCCAGGAATGTCGTCAAATATTACCGCCGAGATGTCAGGTTGGGATAGGTTAGGTTATATTACGTAATTGAAGTATATAAAGGTCCCACGGAGACGTAGAATCCAACTCGCCAGGAATGTCGTCAAATATTACCGCCGAGATGTCAGGTGGGTTAGGTTAGGTTATATTACGTAATTGAAGTATATAAAGGTCCCACGGAAACGTAGAGTCCAACTCGCCAGGAATGTCGTCAAATATTACCGCCGAGATGTCAGGTTGTGTTAGGTTAGGTTATATTACGTTATTGATGCATATGCATGTCCCACGTAGAGGATAGATCGCCAGGAATGTTGTCAAATGTTACCGCCGAGATGTTAGGTTGGGTTAGGTTAGGTTATGTTACGTTAGTGATGTATACGAAGGACCCACGCAGACGTCGGGGCCAACTCGCCAGGAATGTTGTCAAATATTACCGCCGAGATGTCAGGTTGGGTTAGGTTAGGTTATATTACGTAATTGAAGTATATAAAGGTCCCACGGAGACGTAGAGTCCAACTCGCCAGGAATGTCGTCAAATATTACCGCCGAGATGTCAGGTGGGTTAGGTTAGGTTATATTACGTAATTGATGCATATGAATGTCCCACGTAGAGGATAGCTCGCCAGGAATGTTGTCAAATATTACCGCCGAGATGTCAGGTTGGATTACGTTAGGTTATATTACGTTATTGATGTACATAAAGGTCCCACGGAGACGTAGAGTCCAGCCCGCCAGGAATGTCGTCAAATATTACCGCCGAGTTGTCAGGTTGGGTTAGGTTAGGTTATATTACGTAATTGAAGTCTATAAAGGTCCCACGGAGACGTAGAGTCCAACTCGCCAGGAATGTCGTCAAATATTACCGCCGAGATGTCAGGTGGGTTAGGTTAGGTTATATTACGTTATTGATGCATATGAAGGTCCCACGTAGAGGATAGCTCGCCAGGAATGTTGTCAAATGTTACCGCCGAGATGTTAGGTTGGGTTAGGTTAGGTTATATTACGTTAGTGATGTATACGAAGGACCCACGCAGACGTCGGGGCCAACTCGCCAGGAATGTTGTCAAATATTACCGCCGAGATGTCAGGTGGTGTTAGGTTAGGTTATATTACTTCATAGACGTATACAGTGTTCCCACTGAGAAGTAGGGGCCGACAAGCAAGGAATGTTGTTAAACGGTACCCCGAGAGATAAGGTTGGGTTAGGTTAGGTTATATTAGGATACTGATGTATATAAAGGTCCCACGGACACGTAGATGCCAACTCGCAAGGAATGTTGTCAAATATTACCGCCGAGATGTCAGGTTGGATTACGTTATGTTATATTACGTTATTGATGTATATAAAGGTCCCACGGAGACGTAGAGTCCAACTCGCCAGGAATGTCGTCAAATATTACCGCCGAGATGTCAGGTTGGGATAGGTTAGGTTATATTACGTAATTGAAGTATATAAAGGTCCCACGGAGACGTAGAGTCCAACTCGCCAGGAATGTCGTCAAATATTACCGCCGAGATGTCAGGTGGGTTAGGTTAGGTTATATTACGTTATTGATGCATATGAATGTCCCACGTGGAGGATAGCTCGCCAGGAATGTTGTCAAATGTTACCGCCGAGATGTTAGGTTGGGTTAGGTTAGGTTATATTACGTAATTGATGCATATGAATGTCCCACGTAGAGGATAGCTCGCCAGGAATGTTGTCAAATATTACCGCCGAGATGTTAGGTTGGGTTAGGTTAGGTTATATTACGTTATTGATGCATATGAATGTCCCACGTAGAGGATAGCTCGCCAGGAATGTCGTCAAATATTACCGCCGAGATGTCAGGTGGGTTAGGTTAGGTTATATTACGTTATTGATGCATATGAATGTCCCACGTAGAGGATAGCTCGCCAGGAATGTTGTCAAATGTTACCGCCGAGATGTCAGGTGGGTTAGGTTAGGTTATATTACGTTATTGATGCATATGAAGGTCCCACGTAGAGGATAGTTCGCCAGGAATGTTGTCAAATGTTAACGCCGAGATGTTAGGTTGGGTTAGGTTAGGTTATATTACGTAATTGATGCATATGAATGTCCCACGGAGACGTAGAGTCCAACTCGCCAGGAATGTCGTCAAATATTACCGCCGAGATGTTAGGTTGGGTTAGGTTAGGTTACATTACGTTAATGATGTATACGAAGGACCTACGCAGACGTCGGGGCCAACTCGCCAGGAATATTGTCAAATATTACCGCCGAGATGTCAGGTTGTGTTAGGTTAGGTTATATTACTTCATAAACGTATACAGTGTTCCCACGGAGAAGTAGGGGCCGACAAGCAAGGAATGTTGTTAAACGGTACCCCGAGAGATTAGGTTGGGTTAGGTTAGGTTATATTAGGATTCTGATGTATATAAAGGTCCCACGGACACGTAGATGCCAACTCGCAAGGAATGTTGTCAAATATTACCGCCGAGATGTCAGGTTGGGTTAGGTTAGGTTATATTACGTAATTGAAGTATATAAAGGTCCCACGGAAACGTAGAGTCCAACTCGCCAGGAATGTCGTCAAATATTACCGCCGAGATGTCAGGTTGTGTTAGGTTAGGTTATATTACGTTATTGATGCATATGCATGTCCCACGTAGAGGATAGATCGCCAGGAATGTTGTCAAATGTTACCGCCGAGATGTTAGGTTGGGTTAGGTTAGGTTATGTTACGTTAGTGATGTATACGAAGGACCCACGCAGACGTCGGGGCCAACTCGCCAGGAATGTTGTCAAATATTACCGCCGAGATGTCAGGTTGGGTTAGGTTAGGTTATATTACGTAATTGAAGTACATAAAGGTCCCACGGAGACGTAGAGTCCAACTCGCCAGGAATGTCGTCAAATATTACCGCCGAAATGTCAGGTGGGTCAGGTTAGGTTATAATACTTTATTGATGCATATGAATGTCCCACGTAGAGGATAACTCGCCAGGCAAGTTGTCAAATATTACCGCCGAGATGTTAGGTTGGGTTAGGTTAGATTATATTACGTTAATGATGTATATGAAGGACCCACGCAGACGTCTTGGCCAACTCGCCAGGAATGTTGTCAAATATTACCGCCGACATGTCAGGTTGGGTTAGGTTAAGTTATATTACGTTATTGATGTATATAAAGGTCCCACGGAGACGTAGAGTCCAACTCGCCAGTAATGTCGTCAAATATTACCGCCGAGATGTCAGGTGGGTTAGGTTAGGTTATATTACGTTATTGATGCATATGAATGTCCCACGTAGAGGATAGCTCGCCAGGAATGTTGTCAAATATTACCGCCGAGATGTCAGGTTGGATTACGTTAGGTTATATTACGTTATTGATGTACATAAAGGTCCCACGGAGACGTAGAGTCCAGCCCGCCAGGAATGTCGTCAAATATTACCGCCGAGTTGTCAGGTTGGGTTAGGTTAGGTTATATTACGTAATTGAAGTCTATAAAGGTCCCACGGAGACGTAGAGTCCAACTCGCCAGGAATGTCGTCAAATATTACCGCCGAGATGTCAGGTGGGTTAGGTTAGGTTATATTACGTTATTGATGCATATGAAGGTCCCACGTAGAGGATAGCTCGCCAGGAATGTTGTCAAATGTTACCGCCGAGATGTTAGGTTGGGTTAGGTTAGGTTATATTACGTTAGTGATGTATACGAAGGACCCACGCAGACGTCGGGGCCAACTCGCCAGGAATGTTGTCAAATATTACCGCCGAGATGTCAGGTGGTGTTAGGTTAGGTTATATTACTTCATAGACGTATACAGTGTTCCCACTGAGAAGTAGGGGCCGACAAGCAAGGAATGTTGTTAAACGGTACCCCGAGAGATAAGGTTGGGTTAGGTTAGGTTATATTAGGATACTGATGTATATAAAGGTCCCACGGACACGTAGATGCCAACTCGCAAGGAATGTTGTCAAATATTACCGCCGAGATGTCAGGTTGGATTACGTTATGTTATATTACGTTATTGATGTATATAAAGGTCCCACGGAGACGTAGAGTCCAACTCGCCAGGAATGTCGTCAAATATTACCGCCGAGATGTCAGGTTGGGATAGGTTAGGTTATATTACGTAATTGAAGTATATAAAGGTCCCACGGAGACGTAGAGTCCAACTCGCCAGGAATGTCGTCAAATATTACCGCCGAGATGTCAGGTGGGTTAGGTTAGGTTATATTACGTTATTGATGCATATGAATGTCCCACGTGGAGGATAGCTCGCCAGGAATGTTGTCAAATGTTACCGCCGAGATGTTAGGTTGGGTTAGGTTAGGTTATATTACGTAATTGATGCATATGAATGTCCCACGTAGAGGATAGCTCGCCAGGAATGTTGTCAAATATTACCGCCGAGATGTTAGGTTGGGTTAGGTTAGGTTATATTACGTTATTGATGCATATGAATGTCCCACGTAGAGGATAGCTCGCCAGGAATGTCGTCAAATATTACCGCCGAGATGTTAGGTTGGGTTAGGTTAGGTTACATTACGTTAATGATGTATACGAAGGACCTACGCAGACGTCGGGGCCAACTCGCCAGGAATATTGTCAAATATTACCGCCGAGATGTCAGGTTGTGTTAGGTTAGGTTATATTACTTCATAAACGTATACAGTGTTCCCACGGAGAAGTAGGGGCCGACAAGCAAGGAATGTTGTTAAACGGTACCCCGAGAGATTAGGTTGGGTTAGGTTAGGTTATATTAGGATTCTGATGTATATAAAGGTCCCACGGACACGTAGATGCCAACTCGCAAGGAATGTTGTCAAATATTACCGCCGAGATGTCAGGTTGGGTTAGGTTAGGTTATATTACGTAATTGAAGTATATAAAGGTCCCACGGAAACGTAGAGTCCAACTCGCCAGGAATGTCGTCAAATATTACCGCCGAGATGTCAGGTTGTGTTAGGTTAGGTTATATTACGTTATTGATGCATATGCATGTCCCACGTAGAGGATAGATCGCCAGGAATGTTGTCAAATGTTACCGCCGAGATGTTAGGTTGGGTTAGGTTAGGTTATGTTACGTTAGTGATGTATACGAAGGACCCACGCAGACGTCGGGGCCAACTCGCCAGGAATGTTGTCAAATATTACCGCCGAGATGTCAGGTTGGGTTAGGTTAGGTTATATTACGTAATTGAAGTACATAAAGGTCCCACGGAGACGTAGAGTCCAACTCGCCAGGAATGTCGTCAAATATTACCGCCGAAATGTCAGGTGGGTCAGGTTAGGTTATAATACTTTATTGATGCATATGAATGTCCCACGTAGAGGATAACTCGCCAGGCAAGTTGTCAAATATTACCGCCGAGATGTTAGGTTGGGTTAGGTTAGATTATATTACGTTAATGATGTATATGAAGGACCCACGCAGACGTCTTGGCCAACTCGCCAGGAATGTTGTCAAATATTACCGCCGACATGTCAGGTTGGGTTAGGTTAAGTTATATTACGTTATTGATGTATATAAAGGTCCCACGGAGACGTAGAGTCCAACTCGCCAGTAATGTCGTCAAATATTACCGCCGAGATGTCAGGTGGGTTAGGTTAGGTTATATTACGTTATTGATGCATATGAATGTCCCACGTAGAGGATAGCTCGCCAGGAATGTTGTCAAATATTACCGCCGAGATGTCAGGTTGGATTACGTTAGGTTATATTACGTTATTGATGTACATAAAGGTCCCACGGAGACGTAGAGTCCAGCCCGCCAGGAATGTCGTCAAATATTACCGCCGAGTTGTCAGGTTGGGTTAGGTTAGGTTATATTACGTAATTGAAGTCTATAAAGGTCCCACGGAGACGTAGAGTCCAACTCGCCAGGAATGTCGTCAAATATTACCGCCGACATGTCAGGTGGGTTAGGTTAGGTTATATTACGTTATTGATGCATATGAAGGTCCCACGTAGAGGATAGCTCGCCAGGAATGTTGTCAAATGTTACCGCCGAGATGTTAGGTTGGGTTAGGTTAGGTTATATTACGTTAGTGATGTATACGAAGGACCCACGCAGACGTCGGGGCCAACTCGCCAGGAATGTTGTCAAATATTACCGCCGAGATGTCAGGTGGTGTTAGGTTAGGTTATATTACTTCATAGACGTATACAGTGTTCCCACTGAGAAGTAGGGGCCGACAAGCAAGGAATGTTGTTAAACGGTACCCCGAGAGATAAGGTTGGGTTAGGTTAGGTTATATTAGGATACTGATGTATATAAAGGTCCCACGGACACGTAGATGCCAACTCGCAAGGAATGTTGTCAAATATTACCGCCGAGATGTCAGGTTGGATTACGTTATGTTATATTACGTTATTGATGTATATAAAGGTCCCACGGAGACGTAGAGTCCAACTCGCCAGGAATGTCGTCAAATATTACCGCCGAGATGTCAGGTTGGGATAGGTTAGGTTATATTACGTAATTGAAGTATATAAAGGTCCCACGGAGACGTAGAGTCCAACTCGCCAGGAATGTCGTCAAATATTACCGCCGAGATGTCAGGTGGGTTAGGTTAGGTTATATTACGTAATTGAAGTATATAAAGGTCCCACGGAAACGTAGAGTCCAACTCGCCAGGAATGTCGTCAAATATTACCGCCGAGATGTCAGGTTGTGTTAGGTTAGGTTATATTACGTTATTGATGCATATGCATGTCCCACGTAGAGGATAGATCGCCAGGAATGTTGTCAAATGTTACCGCCGAGATGTTAGGTTGGGTTAGGTTAGGTTATGTTACGTTAGTGATGTATACGAAGGACCCACGCAGACGTCGGGGCCAACTCGCCAGGAATGTTGTCAAATATTACCGCCGAGATGTCAGGTTGGGTTAGGTTAGGTTATATTACGTAATTGAAGTATATAAAGGTCCCACGGAGACGTAGAGTCCAACTCGCCAGGAATGTCGTCAAATATTACCGCCGAGATGTCAGGTGGGTTAGGTTAGGTTATATTACGTAATTGATGCATATGAATGTCCCACGTAGAGGATAGCTCGCCAGGAATGTTGTCAAATATTACCGCCGAGATGTCAGGTTGGATTACGTTAGGTTATATTACGTTATTGATGTACATAAAGGTCCCACGGAGACGTAGAGTCCAGCCCGCCAGGAATGTCGTCAAATATTACCGCCGAGTTGTCAGGTTGGGTTAGGTTAGGTTATATTACGTAATTGAAGTCTATAAAGGTCCCACGGAGACGTAGAGTCCAACTCGCCAGGAATGTCGTCAAATATTACCGCCGAGATGTCAGGTGGGTTAGGTTAGGTTATATTACGTTATTGATGCATATGAAGGTCCCACGTAGAGGATAGCTCGCCAGGAATGTTGTCAAATGTTACCGCCGAGATGTTAGGTTGGGTTAGGTTAGGTTATATTACGTTAGTGATGTATACGAAGGACCCACGCAGACGTCGGGGCCAACTCGCCAGGAATGTTGTCAAATATTACCGCCGAGATGTCAGGTGGTGTTAGGTTAGGTTATATTACTTCATAGACGTATACAGTGTTCCCACTGAGAAGTAGGGGCCGACAAGCAAGGAATGTTGTTAAACGGTACCCCGAGAGATAAGGTTGGGTTAGGTTAGGTTATATTAGGATACTGATGTATATAAAGGTCCCACGGACACGTAGATGCCAACTCGCAAGGAATGTTGTCAAATATTACCGCCGAGATGTCAGGTTGGATTACGTTATGTTATATTACGTTATTGATGTATATAAAGGTCCCACGGAGACGTAGAGTCCAACTCGCCAGGAATGTCGTCAAATATTACCGCCGAGATGTCAGGTTGGGATAGGTTAGGTTATATTACGTAATTGAAGTATATAAAGGTCCCACGGAGACGTAGAGTCCAACTCGCCAGGAATGTCGTCAAATATTACCGCCGAGATGTCAGGTGGGTTAGGTTAGGTTATATTACGTTATTGATGCATATGAATGTCCCACGTGGAGGATAGCTCGCCAGGAATGTTGTCAAATGTTACCGCCGAGATGTTAGGTTGGGTTAGGTTAGGTTATATTACGTAATTGATGCATATGAATGTCCCACGTAGAGGATAGCTCGCCAGGAATGTTGTCAAATATTACCGCCGAGATGTTAGGTTGGGTTAGGTTAGGTTATATTACGTTATTGATGCATATGAATGTCCCACGTAGAGGATAGCTCGCCAGGAATGTCGTCAAATATTACCGCCGAGATGTCAGGTGGGTTAGGTTAGGTTATATTACGTTCTTGATGCATATGAATGTCCCACGTAGAGGATAGCTCGCCAGGAATGTTGTCAAATGTTACCGCCGAGATGTCAGGTGGGTTAGGTTAGGTTATATTACGTTATTGATGCATATGAAGGTCCCACGTAGAGGATAGTTCGCCAGGAATGTTGTCAAATGTTAACGCCGAGATGTTAGGTTGGGTTAGGTTAGGTTATATTACGTAATTGATGCATATGAATGTCCCACGTAGAGGATAGCTCGCCAGGAATGTTGCCAAATGTTACCGCCGAGATGTTAGGTTGGGTTAGGTTAGGTTATATTACGATAGTGATGTATACGAAGGACCCACGCAGACGTCGGGTCCAACTCGCCAGGAATGTTGTCAAATATTACCGCCGAGATGTCAGGTTGTGTTAGGTTAGGTTATATTACTTCATAGACGTATACAGTGTTCCCACTGAGAAGTAGGGGCCGACAAGCAAGGAATGTTGTTAAACGGTACCCCGAGAGATAAGGTTGGGTTAGGTTAGGTTATATTAGGATACTGATGTATATAAAGGTCCCACGGACACGTAGAGGCCAACTCGCAAGGAATGTTGTCAAATATTGCCGCCGAGATGTCAGGTTGGATTACGTTAGGTTATATTACGTTATTGATGTATATAAAGGTCCCACGGAGACGTAGAGTCCAACTCGCCAGGAATGTCGTCAAAAATTACCGCCGAGATGTCAGGTTGGGTTAGGATAGGTTATATTACGTAATTGAAGTATATAAAGGTCCCACGGAGACGTAGAGTCCAACTCGCCAGGAATGTCGTCAAATATTACCGCCGAGATGTCAGGTTGGGATAGGTTAGGTTATATTACGTAATTGAAGTATATAAAGGTCCCACGGAGACGTAGAGTCCAACTCGCCTGGAATGTCGTCAAATATTACCGCCGAGATGTCAGGTGGGTTAGGTTAGGTTATATTACGTTATTGATGCATATGAATGTCCCACGTAGAGGATAGCTCGCCAGGAATGTTGTCAAATGTTACCGCCGAGACGTTAGGTTGGGTTAGGTTAGGTTATATTACGTAATTGATGCATATGAATGTCCCACGTAGAGGATAGCTCGCCAGGAATGTTGTCAAATTTTACCGCCGAGATGTCAGGTTGTCTTAGATTAGGTTATATTACGTTATTGATGCATATGAAGGTCCCACGTAGAGGATAGCTCGCCAGGAATGTTGTCAAATGTTACCGCCGAGATGTTAGGTTGGGTTAGGTTAGGTTATATTACGTTAGTGATGTATACGAAGGACCCACGCAGACGTCGGGGCCAACTCGCCAGGAATGTTGTCAAATATTACCGCCGAGATGTCAGGTTGTGTTAGGTTAGGTTATATTACTTCATAGACGTATACAGTGTTCCCACGGAGAAGTAGGGGCCGACAAGCAAGGAGTGTTGTTAAACGGTACCCCGAGAGATTAGGTTGGGTTAGGTTAGGTTATATTAGGATTCTGATGTATATAAAGGTCCCACGGACACGTAGAGGCCAACTCGCAAGGAATGTTGTCAAATATTGCCGCCGAGATGTCAGGTTGGATTACGTTAGGTTATATTACGTTATTGATGTATATAAAGGTCCCACGGAGACGTAGAGTCCAACTCGCCAGGAATGTCGTCAAAAATTACCGCCGAGATGTCAGGTTGGGTTAGGATAGGTTATATTACGTAATTGAAGTATATAAAGGTCCCACGGAGACGTAGAGTCCAACTCGCCAGGAATGTCGTCAAATATTACCGCCGAGATGTCAGGTTGGGATAGGTTAGGTTATATTACGTAATTGAAGTATATAAAGGTCCCACGGAGACGTAGAGTCCAACTCGCCTGGAATGTCGTCAAATATTACCGCCGAGATGTCAGGTGGGTTAGGTTAGGTTATATTACGTTATTGATGCATATGAATGTCCCACGTAGAGGATAGCTCGCCAGGAATGTTGTCAAATGTTACCGCCGAGACGTTAGGTTGGGTTAGGTTAGGTTATATTACGTAATTGATGCATATGAATGTCCCACGTAGAGGATAGCTCGCCAGGAATGTTGTCAAATTTTACCGCCGAGATGTCAGGTTGTCTTAGATTAGGTTATATTACGTTATTGATGCATATGAAGGTCCCACGTAGAGGATAGCTCGCCAGGAATGTTGTCAAATGTTACCGCCGAGATGTTAGGTTGGGTTAGGTTAGGTTATATTACGTTAGTGATGTATACGAAGGACCCACGCAGACGTCGGGGCCAACTCGCCAGGAATGTTGTCAAATATTACCGCCGAGATGTCAGGTTGTGTTAGGTTAGGTTATATTACTTCATAGACGTATACAGTGTTCCCACGGAGAAGTAGGGGCCGACAAGCAAGGAGTGTTGTTAAACGGTACCCCGAGAGATTAGGTTGGGTTAGGTTAGGTTATATTAGGATTCTGATGTATATAAAGGTCCCACGGACACGTAGATGCCAACTCGCAAGGAATGTTGTCAAATATTACCGCCGAGATGTCAGGTTGGATTACGTTATGTTATATTACGTTATTGATGTATATAAAGGTCCCACGGAGACGTAGAGTCCAACTCGCCAGGAATGTCGTCAAATATTACCGCCGAGATGTCAGGTTGGGATAGGTTAGGTTATATTACGTAATTGAAGTATATAAAGGTCCCACGGAGACGTAGAGTCCAACTCGCCAGGAATGTCGTCAAATATTACCGCCGAGATGTCAGGTGGGTTAGGTTAGGTTATATTACGTTATTGATGCATATGAATGTCCCACGTAGAGGATAGCTCGCCAGGAATGTTGTCAAATACTACCGCCGAGATGTCAGGTTGGGTTAGGTTAGGTTATATTACGTTATTGATGCATATGCATGTCCCACGTAGAGGATAGATCGCCAGGAATGTTGTCAAATGTTACCGCCGAGATGTTAGGTTGGGTTAGGTTAGGTTATGTTACGTTATTGATGTATATAAAGGTCCCACATAGACGTAGAGGACAACTCGCCGGGAATGTTGTCAAATTTTACCGCCGAGATGTCAGGTTGTCTTAGATTAGGTTATATTACGTTATTGATGCATAGGAATGTCCCACGTAGAGGATAGCTCGCCAGGAATGTCTTCAAATATTACCGCCGAGATGTCAGGTTGGATTACGTTAGGTTATATTACGTTAGTGATGTATACGAAGGACCCACGCAGACGTCGGGGCCAACTCGCCAGGAATGTCGTCAAATATTACCGCCGAGATGTCAGGTTGGGTTAGGTTAGGTTATATTACGTAATTGAAGTATATAAAGGTCCCACGGAAACGTATAGTCCATCTCGCCAGGAATGTCGTCAAATATTACCGCCGAGATGTCAGGTTGTGTTAGGTTAGGTTATATTACGTTATTGATGCATATGCATGTCCCACGTAGAGGATAGATCGCCAGGAATGTTGTCAAATGTTACCGCCGAGATGTTAGGTTGGGTTAGGTTAGGTTATGTTACGTTATTGATGTATATAAAGGTCCCACATAGACGTAGAGGACAACTCGCCGGGAATTTTGTCAAATTTTACCGCCGAGATGTCAGGTTGTCTTAGATTAGGTTATATTACGTTATTGATGCATATGAATGTCCCACGTAGAGGATAGCTCGCCAGGAATGTCTTCAAATATTACCGCCGAGATGTCAGGTTGGATTACGTTAGGTTATATTACGTTAGTGATGTATACGAAGGACCCACGCAGACGTCGGGGCCAACTCGCCAGGAATGTCGTCAAATATTACCGCCGAGATGTCAGGTTGGGTTAGGTTAGGTTATATTACGTTATTGATGTATATAAAGGTCCCACGGAGACGTAGAGTCCAACTCGCCAGGAATGTTGTCAAATATTACCGCCGAGATGTCAGGTTGTGTTAGGTTAGGTTATATTACGTTATTGATGCATATGCATGTCCCACGTAGAGGATAGATCGCCAGGAATGTTGTCAAATGTTACCGCCGAGATGTTAGGTTGGGTTAGGTTAGGTTATGTTACGTTAGTGATGTATACGAAGGACCCACGCAGACGTCGGGGCCAACTCGCCAGGAATGTTGTCAAATATTACCGCCGATATGTCAGGTTGGGTTAGGTTAGGTTATATTACGTAATTGAAGTACATAAAGGTCCCACGGAGACGTAGAGTCCAACTCGCCAGGAATGTCGTCAAATATTACCGCCGAGATGTCAGGTGGGTCAGGTTAGATTATAATACGTTATTGATGCATATGAATGTCCCACGTAGAGGATAACTCGCCAGGCAAGTTGTCAAATATTACCGCCGAGATGTTAGGTTGGGTTAGGTTAGATTATATTACGTTATTGATGTATATGAAGGACCCACGCAGACGTCGGGGCCAACTCGCCAGGAATGTTGTCAAATATTACCGCCGAGATGTCAGGTTGGGTTAGGTTAGGTTATATTACGTAATTGAAGTACATAAAGGTCCCACGGAGACGTAGAGTCCAACTCGCCAGGAATGTCGTCAAATATTACCGCCGAGATGTCAGGTGGGTTAGGTTAGGTTATATTACGTTATTGATGCATATAAATGTCCCACGTAGAGGATAGCTCCCCAGGAATGTTGTCAAATGTTACCGCCGAGATGTTAGGTTGGGTTAGGTTAGGTTATATTACGTTAGTGATGTATACGAAGGACCCACGCAGACGTCGGGTCCAACTCGCCAGGAATATTGTCAAATATTACCGCCGAGATGTCAGGTTGTGTTAGGTTAGGTTACATTACTTCATAGACGTATACAGTGTTCCCACGGAGAAGTAGGGGCCGACAAGCAAGGAATGTTGTTAAACGGTACCCCGAGAGATTAGGTTGGGTTAGGTTAGGTTATATTAGGATTCTGATGTATATAAAGGTCCCACGGACACGTAGATGCCAACTCGCCAGGAATGTCGTCAAATATTACCGCCGAGATGTCAGGTTGGGATAGGTTAGGTTATATTACGTAATTGAAGTATATAAAGGTCCCACGGAGACGTAGAGTCCAACTCGCCAGGAATGTCGTCAAATATTACCGCCGAGATGTCAGGTGGGTTAGGTTAGGTTATATTACGTTATTGATGCATATGAATGTCCCACGTAGAGGATAGCTCGCCAGGAATGGTGTCAAATGTTACCGCCGAGATGTTAGGTTGGGTTAGGTTAGGTTATATTACGTAATTGAAGTCTATAAAGGTCCCACGGAGACGTAGATGCCAACTCGCAAGGAATGTTGTCAAATATTACCGCCGAGATGTCAGGTTGGATTACGTTATATTATATTACGTTATTGATGTATATAAAGGTCCCACGGAGACGTAGAGTCCAACTCGCCAGGAATGTCGTCAAATATTACCGCCGGGATGTCAGGTGGGTTAGGTTAGGTTATATTACGTTATTGATGCATATGAATGTCCCACGTAGAGGATAGCTCGCCAGGAATGTTGTCAAATGTTACCGCCGAGATGTTAGGTTGGGTTAGGTTAGGTTATATTACGTAATTGATGCATATGAATGTCCCACGTAGAGGATAGCTCGCCAGGAATGTTGTCAAATATTACCGCCGAGATGTTAGGTTGGGTTAGGTTAGGTTATATTACGTTATTGATGCATATGAATGTCCCACGTAGAGGATAGCTCGCCAGGAATGTTGTCAAATATTACCGCCGAGATGTCAGGTTGGGTTAGGTTAGGTTATATTACGTTATTGATGTATATAAAGGTCCGCCGGAGACGTAGAGTCGAACTCGCAAAGAATGTCTTCAAATATTACCGCCGAAATGTCAGGTTGGGTTAGGTTAGGTTATATTACGTTATTGATGCATATGAATGTCCCACGTAGAGGATAGCTCGCAAGGAATGTTGTGAAATATTACCGCCGAGATGTCAGGTAGTATTACGTTAGGTTATATTACGTTATTGATGTATATAAAGGTCCCACGGAGACGTAGAGTCCACCTCGCCAGGAATGGCGTCAAATATTACCGCCGAGATGTCAGGTTGGGTTAGGTTAGGTTATATTACGTAATTGAAGTATATAAAGGTCCCACGGAGACGTAGAGTCCAACTCGCCAGGAATATTGTCAAATATTACCGCCGAGATGTCAGGTTGTGTTAGGTTAGGTTATATTACGTAATTGATGCATATGAATGTCCCACGTAGAGGATAGCTCGCCAGGAATGTTGTCAGATATTACCGCCGAGATGTTAGGTTGGGTTAGGTTAGGTTATATTACGTTATTGATGCATATGAATGTCCCACGTAGAGGATAGCTCGCCAGGAATGTTGTCAAATATTACCGCCGAGATGTCAGGTTGGGTTAGGTTAGGTTATATTACGTTATTGATGTATATAAAGGTCCGTCGGAGACGTAGAGTCAACTCGCAAAGAATGTCCTCAAATATTACCGCCGAAATGTCAGGTTGGGTTAGGTTAGGTTATATTACGTTATTGATGCATATGAATGTCCCACGTAGAGGATAGCTCGCAAGGAATGTTGTGAAATATTACCGCCGAGATGTCAGGTGGGTTAGGTTAGGTTATATTACGTTATTGATGCATATGAATGTCCCACGTAGAGGAT
>CAXAJV010000931.1:53200-96200 GCA_963969225.1 Xylocopa violacea
CCAACCTAATCTCTCGGGGTAACGTTTAACCACATTCCTTGCTTGTCGGCCCCTACATCTCTGTGGGAACACTGTATACGTCTGTGAAGTAATATAACCTAACCTAAGGCAACCTGACATCTCGGCGGTAAAATTTGACAACATTCCCGGCGAGTTGTCCTCTACGTCTATGTGGGACCTTTATATACATCAATAACGTAATATAACTTAACCTAACCCAACCTGACATGTCCGCGGTAATATTTGACAACATTCCTGGCGAGCTATCCTCTACGTGGGACATTCATATACATCAATTACGTAATATAACCTAACCTAACCCAACCTAACATCTCGGCGGTAACATTTGACAACATTCCTGGCGAGCTATCCTCTACGTGGGACATTCATATGCATCAATACCGTAATATAACCTAACCTAACACAACCTGACATTTCGGCGGTAATACTTGAAGACATTCTTGGCGAGTTCGACTCCACGTCTCCGACAGACCTTTATATACATCAATAACGTAATATAACCTAACCTAACCCAACCTGACATCTCGGCGGTAATATTTGACAACATTCCTGGCGACTTGGCCCCGACGTCTGCGTGGATCCTTCGTATACATCACTAACCTAATATAACCTAACCTAACCCAACCTAACATCTCGGCGGGAATATTTGACAAAATTCCTGGCGATTTGGCATCTACGTGTCCGTGGGACCTTTATATACATCAGTATCCTAATATAACCTAACCTAACCCAACCTAATCTCTCGGGGTAACATTTAACCACATTCCTTGCTTGTCGGCCCCTACATCTCTGTGGGAACACTGTATACGTCTGTGAAGTAATATAACCTAACCTAAGGCAACCTGACATCTCGGCGGTAAAATTTGACAACATTCCCGGCGAGTTGTCCTCTACGTCTATCTGGGACCTTTGTATACATCAATAACGTAATATAACCTAACCTAACCCAACCTGACATGTCCGCGGTAATATTTGACAACATTCCTGGCGAGTTGGCCCCGACGTCTGTGTGGGTCCTTCGTATACATCATGAACGTAATGTAACATAACCTAACCCAACCTAACATCTCGGCGGTAATATCTGACAACATTCCTGGCGTGCTATCCTCTACGTGGGACATTCATATGCATCAATAACGTAATATAACCTAAGCTAACCCAACCTGACATCACAGCGGTAATATTTGACAACATTCCTGGCGAGCTATCCTCTACGTGGGACATTCATATGCATCAATAACGTAACATAACCTAACCTAAGCCAACCCGACATCTCGGCGTTAATATTTGAAGACATTCTTGGCGAGTTCGAATCTACGTCTCCGTGGGACCTTTATATACATCAATAACGTAATATAACCTAACCTAACCCAACCTGACATCTCGGCGGTAACATTTGACAACATTCCTGGCGAGCTATCCTCTACCTGGGACATTCGTATACATCATTAACGTAATGTAACCTAACCGAACCCAACCTAACATCTCGGCGGTAATATTTGACAACATTCCTGGCGAGCTATCCTCTACGTGGGACATTCATATGCACCAATAACGTAATATAACCTAACCTAACCCAACATAACATCTCGGCGGTAATATTTGACAACATTCCTGGCGAGCTGGCCCCTACGTCTCCGTGGGACCTTTATGTACATCAATAACATAATATAACTTAACCTAACCCAACCTGATATCTCGGCGGGAATATTTGACAAAATTCCTGGCGATTTGGCATCTACGTGTCCGTGGAACCTTTATATACATCAGTATCCTAATATAACCTAACCTAACCCAACCTAATCTCTCGGGCTAACGTTTAACCACATTCCTTGCTTGTCGGCCCCCACATCTCGGTGGGAACACTGTATACGTCTGTGAAGTAATATAACCTAACCTAAGACAACCTTACATCTCGGCGGTAAAATTTGACAACATTCCTGGCGAGTTGTCCTCTACGTCTGTGTGGGACCTTTATATACATCAATAACGTAATATAACTTAACCTAACCCAACCTGACATCTCGGCGGTCATATTTGACAACATTCCTGGCGAGTTGGCCCCGACGTCTGCGTGGGTCCTTCGTATACACCACTAACGTAGCATAACCTAACCTAACCCAACCTAACATCTCGGCGGTAACATTTGACAACATTCCTGGCGATCTATCCTCTACGTGGGATATGCATATGCATCAATAACGTAATATAACCTAACCTAACCCAACCTGACATCTCGGCGGTAATATTTGACGACATTCCTGGCGAGTTGGCCCCGACGTCTGCGTGGGTCCTTCGTATACATCACTAACGTAATATAACCTAACGTAATCCAACCTGACATCTCGGCGGTAATATTTGATGACATTCCTGGCGAGCTATCCTCTACGTGGGACATTCATATGCATCAATAACGTAATATAACCTAACCTAAGACAACCTGACATCTCGGCGGTAAAATTTGACAACATTCCCGGCGAGTTGTCCTCTACGTCTATGTGGGACCTTTATATACATCAATAACGTAACATAACCTAACCTAACCCAACCTAACATCTCGGCGGTAACATTTGACAACATTCCTGGCGATCTATCCTCTACGTGGGACATGCATATGCATCAATAACGTAATATACCTAACCTAACACAACCTGACATCTCAGCGGTAATATTTGACGACATTCCTGGCGAGATGGACTCTACGTTTCCGTGGGACCTTTATATACTTCAATTACGTAATATAACCTAACCTAACCCAACCTGACATCTCGGTGGTAATATTTGACGACATTCCTGGCGAGTTGGCCCCGACGTCTGCGTGGGTCCTTCGTATACATCACTAACGTAATATAACCTAACGTAATCAAACCTGACATCTCGGCGGTAATATTTGAAGACATTCCTGGCGAGCTATCCTCTACGTGGGACATTTATATGCATCAATAACGTAATATAACCTAACCTAACCCAACCTGACACCTCGGCGGTAATATTTGACAACATTCCTGGCGAGTTGGCCCCGACATCTGCGTAGGTCCTTCGTATACATCATTAACGTAATGTAACCTAACCTAACCCAACCTAACATCTCGGCGGTAACATTTGACAACATTCCTGGCGAGCTATCCTCTACGTGGGACATTCATATGCATCAATAACGTAATATAACCTAACCTAACCCACCTGACATCTCGGCGGTAATATTTGACGACATTCCTGGCGAGTTGGACTCTACGTCTCCGTGGGACCTTTATATACTTCAATTACGTAATATAACCTAACCTAACCCAACCTGACATCTCGGCGGTAATATTTGACAACATTCCTTGCGATCTATCCACTACGTGGGACATTCATATGCATCAATAACGTAATATAACCTAACCTAACCCACCTGACATCTCGGCGGTAATATTTGACGACATTCCTGGCGAGTTGGACTCTACGTCTCCGTGGGACCTTTATATACATCAATAACGTAATATAACCTAACGTAATCCAATCTGACATCTCGGCGGTAATATTTGACAACATTCCTTGCGAGTTGGCATCTACGTGTCCGTGGGACCTTTATATACATCAGAATCCTAATATAACCTAACCTAACCCAACCTAATCTCTCGGGGTACCGTTTAACAACATTCCTTGCTGGTCGGCCCCTACTTCTCCGTGGGAACACTGTATACGTCTATGAAGTAATACAACCTAACCTAACACAACCTGACATCTCGGCGGTAATATTTGACAACATTCCTGGCGAGCTGGCCCCGACGTCTGCGTAGGTCCTTCGTATACATCATTAACGTAATGTGACCTAACCTAACTCAACCTAACATCTCGGCGGTAATATTTGACGACATTCCTCGCGAGTTGGACTCTACGTTTCCCTGGAACCTTTATATACTTCAATTACGTAATATAACCTAACCTAACCCAACCTGACATCTCGGCGGTAATATTTGACGACATTCCTGGCGAGTTCGACTCTACGTCTCCGTGGGACCTTTATATACATCAATTACGTAATATAACCTTACCTAACCCAACCTGACATCTCGGCGGTAATATTTGACGACATTCCTGGCGAGTTGGCCAAGACGTCTGCGTGGGTCCTTCATATACATCATTAACGTAATATAATCTAACCTAACCCAACCTAACATCTCGGCGGTAATATTTGACAACTTGTCTGGCGAGTTATCCTCTACGTGGGACATTCATATGCATCAATAACGTATTATAATCTAACCTAACCCAACCTAACATCTCGGCGGTAATATTTGACAACTTGTCTGGCGAGTTATCCTCTACGTGGGACATTCATATGCATCAATAACGTATTATAATCTAACCTAACCCAACCTGACATCTCGTCGGTAATATTTGACAACATTCCTGGCGAGTTGGCCCCGACGTCTGTGTGGGTCCTTCGTATACATCATGAACGTAATGTAACATAACCTAACCCAACCTAACATTTCGGCGGTAATATCTGACAACATTCCTGGCGTGCTATCCTCTACGTGGGACATTCATATGCATCAATAACGTAATATAACCTAACCTAACCCAACCTGACATCTCGGCGGTAATATCTGAAGACATTCTTGGCGAGTTCGACTCTACGTCTCCGTGGGACCTTTATATACATCAATAACGTAATATAGCCTAACCTAACCCAACCTGACATCTCAGCGGTAATATTTGACAACATTCCTGGCTAGCTATCCTCTACGTGGGACATTCATATGCATCAATAACGTAACATAACCTAACCTAACCCAACCCGACATCTCGGCGTTAATATTTGAAGACATTCTTGTCGAGTTCGAATCTACGTCTCCGTGGGACCTTTATATACATCAATAACGTAATATAACCTAACCTAACACAACCTGACATCTCGGCGGTAATATTTGACAACATTCCTGGCGAGCTGGCCCCGACGTCTGCGTAGGTCCTTCGTATACATCATTAACGTAATGTGACCTAACCTAACTCAACCTAACATCTCGGCGGTAATATTTGACGACATTCCTGGCGAGTTGGACTCTACGTTTCCGTGGAACCTTTATATACTTCAATTACGTAATATAACCTAACCTAACCCAACCTGACATCTCGGCGGTAATATTTGACGACATTCCTGGCGAGTTCGACTCTACGTCTCCGTGGGACCTTTATATACATCAATTACGTAATATAACCTTACCTAACCCAATCTGACATTTCGGCGGTAATATTTGACGACATTCCTGGCGAGTTGGGCTCTACGTCTCCGTGGGACCCTTATATACATCAATAACGTAATATAACCTAACCTAACCCAACCTGACATCTCGGCGGTAATATTTGACGACATTCCTGGCGAGTTGGCCAAGACGTCTGCGTGGGTCCTTCATATACATCATTAACGTAATATAATCTAACCTAACCCAACCTAACATCTCGGCGGTAATATTTGACAACTTGTCTGGCGAGTTATCCTCTACGTGGGACATTCATATGCATCAATAACGTATTATAATCTAACCTAACCCAACCTGACATCTCGTCGGTAATATTTGACAACATTCCTGGCGAGTTGGCCCCGACGTCTGTGTGGGTCCTTCGTATACATCATGAACGTAATGTAACATAACCTAACCCAACCTAACATTTCGGCGGTAATATCTGACAACATTCCTGGCGTGCTATCCTCTACGTGGGACATTCATATGCATCAATAACGTAATATAACCTAACCTAACCCAACCTGACATCTCGGCGGTAATATCTGAAGACATTCTTGGCGAGTTCGACTCTACGTCTCCGTGGGACCTTTATATACATCAATAACGTAATATAGCCTAACCTAACCCAACCTGACATCTCAGCTGTAATATTTGACAACATTCCTGGCTAGCTATCCTCTACGTGGGACATTCATATGCATCAATAACGTAACATAACCTAACCTAACCCAACCCGACATCTCGGCGTTAATATTTGAAGACATTCTTGTCGAGTTCGAATCTACGTCTCCGTGGGACCTTTATATACATCAATAACGTAATATAACCTAACCTAACCCAACCTGACATCTCGGCGGTAACATTTGACAACATTCCTGGCGAGCTATCCTCTACCTGGGACATTCGTATACATCATTAACGTAATGTAACCTAACCGAACCCAACCTAACATCTCGGCGGTAATGTTTGACAACATTCCTGGCGAGCTATCCTCTACGTGGGACATTAATATGCGTCAATAACGTAATATAAACTAACCTAGCCCAACCTGACATCTCGGCGGTAATATTAGAAGACATTCTTGGCGAGTTCGGCTCTACGTATCCGTGGGACCTTTATATACATCAATAACGTATTATAATCTAACCTAACCCAACCTGACATCTCGGCGGTAATATTTGACAACATTCCTGGCGAGTTGGCCCCGACGTCTGTGTGGGTCCTTCGTATACATCATGAACGTAATGTAACATAACCTAACCCAACCTAACATCTCGGCGGTAATATCTGACAACATTCCTGGCGTGCTATCCTCTACGTGGGACATTCATATGCATCAATAACGTAATATAACCTAACCTAACCCAACCTGACATCTCAGCGGTAATATTTGACAACATTCCTGGCGAGCTATCCTCTACGTGGGACATTCATATGCATCAATAACGTAACATAACCTAAGCTAACCCAACCTGACATCTCGGCGGTAATATTTGAAGACATTCTTGGCGAGTTCGACTCTACGTCTCCGTGGGACCTTTATATACATCAATAACGTAATATAACCTAACCTAACCCAACCTGACATCTCAGCGGTAATATTTGACAACATTCCTGGCGAGCTATCCTCTACGTGGGACATTCATATGCATCAATAACGTAACATAACCTAACCTAACCCAACCCGACATCTCGGCGTTAATATTTGAAGACATTCTTGGCGAGTTCGAATCTACGTCTCCGTGGGACCTTTATATACATCAATAACGTAATATAACCTAACCTAACCCAACCTGACATCTCGGCGGTAACATTTGACAACATTCCTGGCGAGCTATCCTCTACCTGGGACATTCGTATACATCATTAACGTAATGTAACCTAACCGAACCCAACCTAACATCTCGGCGGTAATATTTGACAACATTCCTGGCGAGCTATCCTCTACCTGGGACATTCGTATACATCATTAACGTAATGTAACCTAACCGAACCCAACCTAACATCTCGGCGGTAATGTTTGACAACATTCCTGGCGAGCTATCCTCTACGTGGGACATTAATATGCGTCAATAACGTAATATAAACTAACCTAGCCCAACCTGACATCTCGGCGGTAATATTTGAAGACATTTTTGGCGAGTTCGACTCTACGTCTCCGTGGGACCCTTATATACATCAATAACGTAATATAGCCTAACCTAACCCAACCTGACATCTCAGCGGTAATATTTGACAACATTCCTGGCGAGCTATCCTCTACGTGGGACATTCATATGCATCAATAACGTAACATAACCTAACCTAACCCAACCCGACATCTCGGCGTTAATATTTGAATACATTCTTGGCGAGTTCGAATCTACGTCTCCGTGGGACCTTTATATACATCAATAGCGTTATATAACCTAACCTAACCCAACCTGACATCTCGGCGGTAATATTTGACAACATTCCTGGCGAGTTGTCCTCTACGTATACGTGGGACCTTCGTATACATCAATAACGTAATGTAACCTAACCTAACCCAACCTGACATCTAGGCATTAAAATTTGACAACATTCCTGGCGAGCTATCCTCTACGTGGGACATTAATATGCGTCAATAACGTAATATAAACTAACCTAGCCCAACCTGACATCTCGGCGGTAATATTTGAAGACATTCTTGGCGAGTTCGACTCTACGTCTCCGTGGGACCTTTATATACATCAATAACGTAATATAACCTAACCTAACCCAACCTGACATCTCAGCGGTAACATTTGACAACATTCCTGGCGAGCTATCCTCTACGTGGGACATTCATATGCATCAATAACGTAATATAACCTAACCTAACCCACGTGACATCTCGGCGGTTATATTTGACGACATTCCTGGCGAGTTGGACTCTACGTCTCCGTGGGACCTTTATATACTTCAATTACGTAATATAACCTAACCTAACCCAACCTGACATGTCCGCGGTAATATTTGACAACATTCCTGGCGAGTTGGCCCCGACGTCTGTGTGGGTCCTTCGTATACATCATGAACGTAATGTAACATAACCTAACCCAACCTAACATCTCGGCGGTAATATCTGACAACATTCCTGGCGTGCTATCCTCTACGTGGGACATTCATATGCATCAATAACGTAATATAACCTAAGCTAACCCAACCTGACATCTCGGCGGTAATATTTGAAGACATTCTTGGCGAGTTCGACTCTACGTCTCCGTGGGACCTTTATATACATCAATAACGTAATATAGCCTAACCTAACCCAACCTGACATCTCAGCGGTAATATTTGACAACATTCCTGGCGAGCTATCCTCTACGTGGGACATTCATGTGCATCAATAACGTAACATAACCTAACCTAACCCAACCCGACATCTCGGCGTTAATATTTGAAGACATTCTTGGCGAGTTCGAATCTACGTCTCCGTGGGACCTTTATATACATCAATAACGTAATATAACCTAACCTAACCCAACCTGACATCTCGGCGGTAACATTTGACAACATTCCTGGCGAGCTATCCTCTACCTGGGACATTCGTATACATCATTAACGTAATGTAACCTAACCGAATCCAACCTAACATCTCGGCGGTAATATTTGACAACATTCCTGGCGAGCTATCCTCTACCTGGGACATTCGTATACATCATTAACGTAATGTAACCTAACCGAACCCAACCTAACATCTCGGCGGTAATGTTTGACAACATTCCTGGCGAGCTATCCTCTACGTGGGACATTAATATGCGTCAATAACGTAATATAAACTAACTTAGCCCAACCTGACATCTCGGCGGTAATATTTGAAGACATTCTTGGCGAGTTCGACTCTACGTCTCCGTGGGACCTTTATATACATCAATAACGTAATATAGCCTAACCTAACCCAACCTGACATCTCAGCGGTAATATTTGACAACATTCCTGGCGAGCTATCCTCTACGTGGGACATTCATATGCATCAATAACGTAACATAACCTAACCTAACCCAACCCGACATCTCGGCGTTAATATTTGAATACATTCTTGGCGAGTTCGAATCTACGTCTCCGTGGGACCTTTATATACATCAATAGCGTTATATAACCTAACCTAACCCAACCTGACATCTCGGCGGTAATATTTGGCAACATTCCTGGCGAGTTGTCCTCTACGTATACGTGGGACCTTCGTATACATCAATAACGTAATGTAACCTAACCTAACCCAACCTGACATCTGGGCATTAAAATTTGACAACGTTCCTGGCGAGTTGGCCTCTACGTGTCCGTGGGACCTTTATATACATCAGTATCCTAATATAACCTAACCTAACCCAACCTAACATCTCGGCGGTAACATTTGACAACATTCCTGGCGAGCTATCCTCTACGTGGGACATTCATATGCATCAATAACGTAATATAACCTAACCTAACCCACGTGACATCTCGGCGGTAATATTTGACGACATTCCTGGCGAGTTGGACTCTACGTCTCCGTGGGACCTTTATATACTTCAATTACGTAATATAACCTAACCTAACCCAACCTGACATGTCCGCGGTAATATTTGACAACATTCCTGGCGAGTTGGCCCCGACGTCTGTGTGGGTCCTTCGTATACATCATGAACGTAATGTAACATAACCTAACCCAACCTAACATCTCGGCGGTAATATCTGACAACATTCCTGGCGTGCTACCCTCTACGTGGGACATTCATATGCATCAATAACGTAATATAACCTAAGCTAACCCAACCTGACATCTCGGCGGTAATATTTGAAGACATTCTTGGCGAGTTCGGCTCTACGTCTCCGTGGGACCTTTATATACATCAATAACGTATTATAATCTAACCTAACCCAACCTGACATCTCGGCGGTAATATTTGACAACATTCCTGGCGAGTTGGCCCCGACGTCTGTGTGGGTCCTTCGTATACATCATGAACGTAATGTAACATAACCTAACCCAACCTAACATCTCGGCGGTAATATCTGACAACATTCCTGGCGTGCTATCCTCTACGTGGGACATTCATATGCATCGATAACGTAATATAACCTAACCTAACCCAACCTGACATCTCAGCGGTAATATTTGACAACATTCCTGGCGAGCTATCCTCTACGTGGGACATTCATATGCATCAATAACGTATTATAATCTAACCTAACCCAACCTGACATCTCGGCGGTAATATTTGACAACATTCCTGGCGAGCTATCCTCTACGTGGGACATTAATAAGCGTCAATAACGTAATATAAACTAACCTAGCCCAACCCGACATCTCGGCGGTAATATTAGAAGACATTCTTGGCGAGTTCGACTCTACGTCTCCGTGGGACCTTTATATACATCAATAACGTAATATAGCCTAACCTAACCCAACCTGACATCTCAGCGGTAATATTTGACAACATTCCTGGCGAGCTATCCTCTACGTGGGACATTCATGTGCATCAAGAACGTAACATAACCTAACCTAACCCAAACCGACATCTCGGCGTTAATATTTGAAGACATTCTTGGCGAGTTCGAATCTACGTCTCCGTGGGACCTTTATATACATCAATAACGTAATATAACCTAACCTAACCCAACCTGACATCTCGGCGGTAACATTTGACAACATTCCTGGCGAGCTATCCTCTACCTGGGACATTCGTATACATCATTAACGTAATGTAACCTAACCGAATCCAACCTAACATCTCGGCGGTAATATTTGACAACATTCCTGGCGAGCTATCCTCTACCTGGGACATTCGTATACATCATTAACGTAATGTAACCTAACCGAACCCAACCTAACATCTCGGCGGTAATGTTTGACAACATTCCTGGCGAGCTATCCTCTACGTGGGACATTAATATGCGTCAATAACGTAATATAAACTAACTTAGCCCAACCTGACATCTCGGCGGTAATATTTGAAGACATTCTTGGCGAGTTCGACTCTACGTCTCCGTGGGACCTTTATATACATCAATAACGTAATATAGCCTAACCTAACCCAACCTGACATCTCAGCGGTAATATTTGACAACATTCCTGGCGAGCTATCCTCTACGTGGGACATTCATATGCATCAATAACGTAACATAACCTAACCTAACCCAACCCGACATCTCGGCGTTAATATTTGAATACATTCTTGGCGAGTTCGAATCTACGTCTCCGTGGGACCTTTATATACATCAATAGCGTTATATAACCTAACCTAACCCAACCTGACATCTCGGCGGTAATATTTGGCAACATTCCTGGCGAGTTGTCCTCTACGTATACGTGGGACCTTCGTATACATCAATAACGTAATGTAACCTAACCTAACCCAACCTGACATCTGGGCATTAAAATTTGACAACGTTCCTGGCGAGTTGGCCTCTACGTGTCCGTGGGACCTTTATATACATCAGTATCCTAATATAACCTAACCTAACCCAACCTAACATCTCGGCGGTAACATTTGACAACATTCCTGGCGAGCTATCCTCTACGTGGGACATTCATATGCATCAATAACGTAATATAACCTAACCTAACCCACGTGACATCTCGGCGGTAATATTTGACGACATTCCTGGCGAGTTGGACTCTACGTCTCCGTGGGACCTTTATATACTTCAATTACGTAATATAACCTAACCTAACCCAACCTGACATGTCCGCGGTAATATTTGACAACATTCCTGGCGAGTTGGCCCCGACGTCTGTGTGGGTCCTTCGTATACATCATGAACGTAATGTAACATAACCTAACCCAACCTAACATCTCGGCGGTAATATCTGACAACATTCCTGGCGTGCTACCCTCTACGTGGGACATTCATATGCATCAATAACGTAATATAACCTAAGCTAACCCAACCTGACATCTCGGCGGTAATATTTGAAGACATTCTTGGCGAGTTCGACTCTACATCTCCGTGGGACCTTTATATACATCAATAACCTAATATAACCTAACCTAACCCAACCTGACATCTCGGCATTAAAATTTGACAACGTTCCTGGCGAGTTGGCCTCTACGTGTCCGTGGGACCATTATATACATCAGTATCCTAATATAACCTGACCTAACCCAACCTAATCTCTCGGGGTAACGTTTAACCACATTCCTTGCTTGTCGGCCCCTACATCTCGGTGGGAACACTGTATACGTCTGTGAAGTAATATAACCTAACCTAAGACAACCTGACATCTCGGCGGTAAAATTTGACAACATTCCTGGCGAGTTGACCTCTACGTCTATGTGGGACCTTTATATACATCAATAACGTAATATAACCTAACCTAACCCAACCTGACATGTAGGCGGTAATATTTGACAACATTCCTGGCGAGTTGGCCAAGACGTCTGCGTGGGTCCTTCATATACATCATTAACGTAATATAATCTAACCTAACCCAACCTGACATCTCGGCGGTAATATTTGACAACATTCCTGGCGAGCTATCCTCTACGTGGGACATTAATATGCGTCAATAACGTAATATAAACTAACCTAGCCCAACCTGACATCTCGGCGGTAATATTAGAAGACATTCTTGGCGAGTTCGGCTCTACGTCTCCGTGGGACCTTTATATACATCAATAACGTATTATAATCTAACCTAACCCAACCTGACATCTCGGCGGTAATATTTGACAACATTCCTGGCGAGTTGGCCCCGACGTCTGTGTGGGTCCTTCGTATACATCATGAACGTAATGTAACATAACCTAACCCAACCTAACATCTCGGCGGTAATATCTGACAACATTCCTGGCGTGCTATCCTCTACGTGGGACATTCATATGCATCGATAACGTAATATAACCTAACCTAACCCAACCTGACATGTCGGCCGTAATATTTGACAACATTCCTGGCGAGTTGGCCAAGACGTCTGCGTGGGTCCTTCATATACATCCTTAACGTAATATAATCTAACCTAACCCAACCTAACATCTCGGCGGTAATATTTGACAACTTGCCTGGCGAGTTATCCTCTACGTGGGACATTCATATGCATCAATAACGTATTATAATCTAACCTGACCCAACCCGACATCTCGGCGGTAATATTTGACGACATTCCTGGCGAGTTGGCCCCGACGTCTCCGTGGGACCTTTATATACACCAATAACGTAATATAACCTAACCTAACCCAACCTGACATCTCGGCGATAATATTTGGCAACATTCCTGGCGAGTTGGCCTCGACGTCTGCGTGGGTCCTTCGTATACATCACTAACGTAATATAACCTAACCTAACCCACCCTAGCATCACGGCGGTAACATTTTACAACATTCCTGGCGAGCTATCCTCTACGTGGGACATTCGTATGCATCAATAGCGTAATATAACCTAACGTAACCCAACCTGACATCTCGGCGGTAATATTTGACAACATTCCTGTCGAGTTGGCCGAGACGTCTCCGTGTGGCCTTTATATACATCAATAACGTAATATAACCTAACCTAACCCAACCTGACTTCTCGGCGGTAATATTTGACAACATTCCTGGCGAGTTGGCCCCGACGTCTGCGTGGGTCCTTCGTATACATCACTAACGTAACAAAACCTAACCTAACCCAACCTAACATCTCGGCGGTAACATTTGACAACATTCCTGGCGATCTATCCTCTACGTGGGACATGCATATGCATCAATAACGTAATATAACCTAACCTAACACAACCTAACATCTCGGCGGTAATATTTGACGACATTCCTGGCGAGATGGACTCTACGTTTCCGTGGGACCTTTATATACTTCAATTACGTAATATAACCTAACCTAACCCAACCTGACATCTCGGCGGTAATATTTGACGACATTCCTGGCGAGTGGGCCCCGACGTCTGCGTGGGTCCTTCGTATACATCACTAACGTAATATAACCTATCCTAACCCAACCTAACATCTCGGCGGTAACATTTGACAACATTCCTGGCGATCTATCCTCTACGTGGGACATGCATATGCATCAATAACGTAATATAACCTAACCTAACCCAACCTAACATCTCGGCGGTAACATTTGACAACATTCCTCGCGAGCTATCCTCTACGTGGGACATTCGTATACATCATTAACGTAATGTAACCTAACCTAACACAACCTAACATCTCGGCGGTAATATTTGACGACATTCCTGGCGAGTTGGACTCTACGTCTCCGTGGGACCTTTATATACTTCAATTACGTAATATAACCTAACCTAACCCAACCTGACATCTCGACGGTAATACTTGACGACATTCCTGGCGAGTTGGACTCTACGTCTCCGTGGGACCTTTATATACATCAATAACGTAATATAACCTAACGTAATCCAACCTGACATCTCGGCGGTAATTTTTGACGACATTCCTGGCGAGTTGGACTCTACGTCTCCGTGGGACCTTTATATACTTCAATTACGTAATATAACCTACCCTAACCCAACCTGACATCTCGGCGGTAATTTTTGACGACATTCCTGGCGAGTTGGACTCTACGTCTCCGTGGGACCTTTATATACATCAATAACGTAATATAACCTAACGTAATCCAACCTGACATCTCGGCGGTAATATTTGACAACATTCCTTGCGAGTTGGCCTCTACGTGTCCGTGGGACCTTTATATACATCAGTATCCTAATATAACCTAACCTAACCCAACATTATCTCTCGGGGTACCGTTTAACAACATTCCTTGCTTGTCGGCCCGTACTTCTCAGTGGGAACACTGTATACGTCTATGAAGTAATATAACCTAACCTAACACAACCTGACATCTCGGCGGTAATATTTGACAGCATTCCTGGCGAGTTGGCCCGGACGTCTGCGTGGGTCCTTCGTATACATCACTAACGTAATATAACCTAACCTAACCCAACCTAACATCTCGGCGGTAACATTTGGCAACATTCCTGGCGAGCTATCCTCTACGTGGGACCTTCATATGCATCAATAACGTAATATAACCTAACCTAACCCACCTGACATCTCGGCGGTAATATTTGACAACATTCCTGGCGGGTTGGACTCTACGTCTCCGTGGGACCTTTATAGACTTCAATTACGTAATATAACCTAACCTAACCCAACCTGATAACTCGGCGGTAATATTTGACGACATTCCTGGCGAGCTGGACTCTACGTCTCCGTGGGACCTTTATATACATCAATAACGTAATATAACCTAACGTAATCCAACCTGACATCTCGGCGGTAATATTTCACAACATTCCTTGCGAGCTATCCTCTACGAGGGACATTCATATGCATCAATAACGTAATATAACCTAACCTAACCCAACCTGACATTTCGGCGGTAATATTTGAAGACATTCTTTGCGAGTTCGACTCTACGTCTCCGACGGACCTTTATATACATCAATAACGTAATATAACCTAACCTAACCCAACCTGACATCTCGGCGGTAATATTTGGCAACATTCCTGGCGAGCTATCCTCTACGTGGGACATTCATATGCATCAATTACGTAATATAACCTAACCTAACCCAACCTAACATCTCGGCGGTAACATTTGACAACATTCCTGGCGAGCTATCCTCTACGTGGGACATTCATATGCATCAATAACGTAATATAACCTAACCTAACCCACCTGACATCTCGGCGGTAATATTTGACGACATTCCTGGCGAGTTGGACTCTACGTCTCCGTGGGACCTTTATATACTTCAATTACGTAATATAACCTAACCTATCCCAACCTGACATCTCGGCGGTAATATTTGACGACATTCCTGGCGAGTTGGACTCTACGTCTCCGTGGGACCTTTATATACTTCAATTACGTAATATAACCTACCCTAACCCAACCTGACATCTCGGCGGTAATTTTTGACGACATTCCTGGCGAGTTGGACTCTACGTCTCCGTGGGACCTTTATATACATCAATAACGTAATATAACCTAACGTAATCCAACCTGACATCTCGGCGGTAATATTTCACAACATTCCTTGCGAGCTATCCTCTACGAGGGACATTCATATGCATCAATAACGTAATATAACCTAACCTAACCCAACCTGACATTTCGGCGGTAATATTTGAAGACATTCTTTGCGAGTTCGACTCTACGTCTCCGACGGACCTTTATATACATCAATAACGTAATATAACCTAACCTAACCCAACCTGACATCTCGGCGGTAATATTTGACAACATTCCTGGCGGGCTATCCTCTACGTGGGACATTCATATGCATCAATTACGTAATATAACCTAACCTAACCCAACCTAACATCTCGGCGGTAACATTTGACAACATTCCTGGCGAGCTATCCTCTACGTGGGACATTCATATGCATCAATAACGTAATATAACCTAACCTAACCCACCTGACATCTCGCCGGTAATATTTGACGACATTCCTGGCGAGTTGGACTCTACGTCTCCGTGGGACCTTTATATACTTCAATTACGTAATATAACCTAACCTATCCCAACCTGACATCTCGGCGGTAACATTTGACAACATTCCTGGCGATCTATCCTCTACGTGGGACATGCATATGCATCAATAACGTAATATAACCTAACCTAGCACAACCTGACATCTCGGCGGTAATATTTGACGACATTCCTGGCGAGTTGGACTCTACGTTTCCGTGGGACCTTTATATACTTCAATTACGTAATATAACCTAACCTAACCCAACCTGACATCTCGGCGGTAATATTTGACGACATTCCTGGCGAGTTGTCCCCGACGTCTGCGTGGGTCCTTCGTATACATCACTAACGTAATATAACCTAACGTAATCCAACCTGACATCTCGGCGGTAATATTTGAAGACATTCCTGGCGAGCTATCCTCTACG
The DNA here is from genome assembly GCA_963969225.1 of Xylocopa violacea. Classification (NCBI taxonomy): domain Eukaryota; kingdom Metazoa; phylum Arthropoda; class Insecta; order Hymenoptera; family Apidae; genus Xylocopa; species Xylocopa violacea. The sequence goes on from CAXAJV010000931.1 coordinate 70,306, forward strand.
TGGGACATTCATATGCATCAATAACGTAATATAACCTAATCTAAGACAACCTGACATCTCGGCGGTAAAATTTGACAACATTCCCGGCGAGTTGTCCTCTACGTCTATGTGGGACCTTTATATACATCAATAACGTAACATAACCTAACCTAACCCAACCTAACATCTCGGCGGTAACATTTGACAACATTCCTGGCGATCTATCCTCTACGTGGGACATGCATATGCATCAATAACGTAATATAACCTAACCTAACACAACCTGACATCTCGGCGGTAATATTTGACGACATTCCTGGCGAGATGGACTATACGTTTCCGTGGGACCTTTATATACTTCAATTACGTAATATAACCTAACCTAACCCAACCTGACATCTCGGCGGTAATATTTGACGACATTCCTGGCGAGTTGGCCCCGACGTCTGCGTGGGTCCTTCGTATACATCACTAACGTAATATAACCTAACGTAATCCAACCAGACATCTCGGCGGTAATATTTGAAGACATTCCTGGCGAGCTATCCTCTACGTGGGACATTCATATGCATCACTAACGTAATATAACCTAATCTAACCCACCTGACATCTCGGCGGTAATATTTGACGACATTCCTGGCGAGTTGGACTCTACGTCTCCGTGGGACCTTTATATACTTCAATTACGTAATATAACCTAACCTATCCCAACCTGACATCTCGGCGGTAATATTTGACGACATTCCTTGCGAGTTGGACTCTACGTCTCCGTGGGACCTTTATATACATCAATAACGTAATATAACATAACGTAATCCAACCTGACATCTCGGCGGTAATATTTGACAACATTCCTTGCGAGTTGGCATCTACGTGTCCGTGGGACCTTTATATACATCAGAATACTAATATAACCTAACCTAACCCAACCTAACATCTCGGCGGTAATATTTGACGACATTCCTGGCGAGTTGGACTCTACGTCTCCGTGGGACCTTTATATACTTCAATTACGTAATATAACCTAACCTAACCCAACCTGACATCTCGGCGGTAATATTTGACGACATTCCTGGCGAGGTGGACTCTACGTCTCCGTGGGACCTTTATATACATCAATAACGTAATATAACCTAACGTAATACTACCTGACATCTCGGCGGTAATATTTCACAACATTCCTTGCGAGCTATCCTCTACGTGGGACATTCATATGCATCAATAACGTAATATAACCTAACCTAACCCAACCTGACATTTCGGCGGTAATATTTGAAGACATTCTTTGCGAGTTCGACTCTACGTCTCCGACGGACCTTTATATACATCAATAACGTAATATAACCTAACCTAACCCAACCTGACATCTCGGCGGTAATATTTGACAACATTCCTGGCGAGCTATCCTCTACGTGGGACATTCATATGCATCAATAACGTAATATAACCTAACCTAACCCAACCTAACATCTCGGCGGTAATATTTGACAACATTCCTGGCGAGCTATCCTCTACGTGGGACATTCATATGCATCAATTACGTAATATAACCTAACCTAACCCAACCTAACATCTCGGCGGTAACACATGACAACATTCCTGGCGAGCTATCCTCTACGTGGGACATTCATATGCATCAATAACGTAATATAACCTAACCTAACCCACCTGACATCCCGGCGGTAATATTTGACGACATTCCTGGCGAGTTGGACTCTACGTCTCCGTGGGACCTTTATATACTTCAATTACGTAATATAACCTAACCTAACCCAACCTGACATCTCGGCGGTAATATTTGACGACATTCCTGGCGAGGTGGACTCTACGTCTCCGTGGGACCTTTATATACATCAATAACGTAATATAACCTAACGTAATACTACCTGACATCTCGGCGGTAATATTTCACAACATTCCTTGCGAGCTATCCTCTACGTGGGACATTCATATGCATCAATAACGTAATATAACCTAACCTAACCCAACCTGACATTTCGGCGGTAATATTTGAGGACATTCTTTGCGAGTTGACTCTACGTCTCCGACGGACCTTTATATACATCAATAACGTAATATAACCTAACCTAACCCAACCTGACATCTCGGCGGTAATATTTGACAACATTCCTGGCGAGCTATCCTCTACGTGGGACATTCATATGCATCAATAACGTAATATAACCTAACCTAACCCAACCTAACATCTCGGCGGTAATATTTGACAACATTCCTGGCGAGCTATCCTCTACGTGGGACATTCATATGCATCAATTACGTAATATAACCTAACCTAACACAACCTGACATCTCGGCGGTAATATTTGACAATATTCCTGGCGAGTTGGCCCCGACGTCTGCGTAGGTCCTTCGTATACATCATTAACGTAATGTAACCTAACCTAACCCAACCTAACATCTCGGCGGTAATATTTGACGACATTCCTGGCGAGTTGGACTCTACGTCTCCGTGGGACCTTTATATACTTCAATTACGTAATATAACCTAACCTAACCCAACCTGACATCTCGGCGGTAATATTTGACGACATTCCTGGCGAGGTGGACTCTACGTCTCCGTGGGACCTTTATATACATCAATAACGTAATATAACCTAACGTAATACTACCTGACATCTCGGCGGTAATATTTCACAACATTCCTTGCGAGCTATCCTCTACGTGGGACATTCATATGCATCAATAACGTAATATAACCTAACCTAACCCAACCTGACATTTCGGCGGTAATATTTGAAGACATTCTTTGCGAGTTCGACTCTACGTCTCCGACGGACCTTTATATACATCAATAACGTAATATAACCTAACCTAACCCAACCTGACATCTCGGCGGTAATATTTGACAACATTCCTGGCGAGCTATCCTCTACGTGGGACATTCATATGCATCAATAACGTAATATAACCTAACCTAACCCAACCTAACATCTCGGCGGTAATATTTGACAACATTCCTGGCGAGCTATCCTCTACGTGGGACATTCATATGCATCAATTACGTAATATAACCTAACCTAACCCAACCTAACATCTCGGCGGTAACATTTGACAACATTCCTGGCGAGCTATCCTCTACGTGGGACATTCATATGCATCAATAACGTAATATAACCTAACCTAACCCACCTGACATCCCGGCGGTAATATTTGACGACATTCCTGGCGAGTTGGACTCTACGTCTCCGTGGGACCTTTATATACATCAATAACGTAATATAATATAACGTAATCCAACCTGACATCTCGGCGGTAATATTTGACAACATTCCTTGCGAGTTGGCATCTACGTCTCCGTGGGACCTTTATAGACTTCAATTACGTAATATAACCTAACCTAACCCAACCTAACATCTCGGCGGTAACATTTGACACCATTCCTGGCGAGCTATCCTCTACGTGGGACATTCATATGCATCAATAACGTAATATAACCTAACCTAACCCACCTGACATCTCGGCGGTAATATTTGACGACATTCCTGGCGAGTTGGAATCTACGTCTCCGTGGGACCTTTATATACTTCAATTACGTAATATAACCTAACCTATCCCAACCTGACATCTCGGCGGTAATATTTGACGACATTCCTGGCGAGTTGGCATCTACGTGTCCGTGGGACCTTTATATACATCAGAATCCTAATATAACCTAACCTAACCCAACCTAATCTCTCGGGGTACCGTTTAACAACATTCCTTGCTTGTCGGCCCCTACTTCTCCGTGGGAACACTGTATACGTCTATGAAGTAATGTAACCTAACCTAACACAACCTGACATCTCGGCGGTAATATTTGACAATATTCCTGGCGAGTTGGCCCCGACGTCTGCGTGGGTCCTTCGTATACATCACTAACGTAATATAACCTAACCTAACCCAACCTAACATCTCGGCGGTAACATTTGACAACATTCCTGGCGAGCTATCCTCTACGTGGGACATTCATATGCATCAATAACGTAATATAACCTAACCTAACCCACCTGACATCTCGGCGGTAATATTTGACGACATTCCTGGCGAGTTGGACTCTACGTCTCCGTGGGACCTTTATGTACTTCAATTACGTAATATAACCTAACCTAACCCAACCTGACATCTCGGCGGTAATATTTGACAACATTCCTGGCGAGTTGGCCCCGACGTCTGCGTGGGTCCTTCATATACATCAATAACGTAATATAATCTAACCTAACCCAACCTAACATCTCGGCGGTAATATTTGACAACTTGCCTGGCGAGTTATCCTCTACGTGGGACATTCATATGCATCAATTACGTAATATAACCTAACCTAACCCAACCTAACATCTCGGCGGTAACATTTGACAACATTCCTGGCGAGCTATCCTCTACGTGGGACATTCATATGCATCAATAACGTAATATAACCTAACCTAACCCACCTGACATCTCGGCGGTAATATTTGACGACATTCCTGGCGAGTTGGACTCTACGTCTCCGTGGGACCTTTATATACTTCAATTACGTAATATAACCTAACCTATCCCAACCTGACATCTCGGCGGTAATATTTGACGACATTCCTGGCGAGTTGGACTCTACGTCTCCGTGGGACCTTTATATACTTCAATTACGTAATATAACCTACCCTAACCCAACCTGACATCTCGGCGGTAATTTTTGACGACATTCCTGGCGAGTTGGACTCTACGTCTCCGTGGGACCTTTATATACATCAATAACGTAATATAACCTAACGTAATCCAACCTGACATCTCGGCGGTAATATTTGACAACATTCCTTGCGAGTTGGCCTCTACGTGTCCGTGGGACCTTTATATACATCAGTATCCTAATATAACCTAACCTAACCCAACATTATCTCTCGGGGTACCGTTTAACAACATTCCTTGCTTGTCGGCCGGAATTCTCAGTGGGAACACTGTATACGTCTATGAAGTAATATAACCTAACCTAACACAACCTGACATCTCGGCGGTAATATTTGACAGCATTCCTGGCGAGTTGGCCCCGACGTCTGCGTGGGTCCTTCGTATACATCACTAACGTAATATAACCTAACCTAACCCAACCTAACATCTCGGCGGTAACATTTGGCAACATTCCAGGCGAGCTATCCTCTACGTGGGACCTTCATATGCATCAATAACGTAATATAACCTAACCTAACCCACCTGACATCTCGGCGGTAATATTTGACAACATTCCTGGCGGGTTGGGCTCTACGTCTCCGTGGGACCTTTATAGACTTCAATTACGTAATATAACCTAACCTAACCCAACCTGACAACTCGGCGGTAATATTTGACGACATTCCTGGCGAGCTGGACTCTACGTCTCCGTGGGACCTTTATATACATCAATAACGTAATATAACCTAACGTAATCCAACCTGACATCTCGGCGGTAATATTTCACAACATTCCTTGCGAGCTATCCTCTACGAGGGACATTCATATGCATCAATAACGTAATATAACCTAACCTAACCCAACCTGACATTTCGGCGGTAATATTTGAAGACATTCTTTGCGAGTTCGACTCTACGTCTCCGACGGACCTTTATATACATCAATAACGTAATATAACCTAACCTAACCCAACCTGACATCTCGGCGGTAATATTTGACAACATTCCTGGCGGGCTATCCTCTACGTGGGACATTCATATGCATCAATTACGTAATATAACCTAACCTAACCCAACCTAACATCTCGGCGGTAACATTTGACAACATTCCTGGCGAGCTATCCTCTACGTGGGACATTCATATGCATCAATAACGTAATATAACCTAACCTAACCCACCTGACATCTCGCCGGTAATATTTGACGACATTCCTGGCGAGTTGGACTCTACGTCTCCGTGGGACCTTTATATACTTCAATTACGTAATATAACCTAACCTATCCCAACCTGACATCTCGGCGGTAACATTTGACAACATTCCTGGCGATCTATCCTCTACGTGGGACATGCATATGCATCAATAACGTAATATAACCTAACCTAGCACAACCTGACATCTCGGCGGTAATATTTGACGACATTCCTGGCGAGTTGGACTCTACGTTTCCGTGGGACCTTTATATACTTCAATTACGTAATATAACCTAACCTAACCCAACCTGACATCTCGGCGGTAATATTTGACGACATTCCTGGCGAGTTGTCCCCGACGTCTGCGTGGGTCCTTCGTATACATCACTAACGTAATATAACCTAACGTAATCCAACCTGACATCTCGGCGGTAATATTTGAAGACATTCCTGGCGAGCTATCCTCTACGTGGGACATTCATATGCATCAATAACGTAATATAACCTAATCTAAGACAACCTGACATCTCGGCGGTAAAATTTGACAACATTCCCGGCGAGTTGTCCTCTACGTCTATGTGGGACCTTTATATACATCAATAACGTAACATAACCTAACCTAACCCAACCTAACATCTCGGCGGTAACATTTGACAACATTCCTGGCGATCTATCCTCTACGTGGGACATGCATATGCATCAATAACGTAATATAACCTAACCTAACACAACCTGACATCTCGGCGGTAATATTTGACGACATTCCTGGCGAGATGGACTATACGTTTCCGTGGGACCTTTATATACTTCAATTACGTAATATAACCTAACCTAACCCAACCTGACATCTCGGCGGTAATATTTGACGACATTCCTGGCGAGTTGGCCCCGACGTCTGCGTGGGTCCTTCGTATACATCACTAACGTAATATAACCTAACGTAATCCAACCAGACATCTCGGCGGTAATATTTGAAGACATTCCCGGCGAGCTATCCTCTACGTGGGACATTCATATGCATCACTAACGTAATATAACCTAATCTAACCCACCTGACATCTCGGCGGTAATATTTGACGACATTCCTGGCGAGTTGGACTCTACGTCTCCGTGGGACCTTTATATACTTCAATTACGTAATATAACCTAACCTATCCCAACCTGACATCTCGGCGGTAATATTTGACGACATTCCTGGCGAGTTGGACTCTACGTCTCCGTGGGACCTTTATATACATCAATAACGTAATATAACATAACGTAATCCAACCTGACATCTCGGCGGTAATATTTGACAACATTCCTTGCGAGTTGGCATCTACGTGTCCGTGGGACCTTTATATACATCAGAATACTAATATAACCTAACCTAACCCAACCTAATCTCTCGGGGTACCGTTTAACAACATTCCTTGCTTGTCGGCCCCTACTTCTCCGTGGGAACACTGTATACGTCTATGAAGTAATATAACCTAACCTAACACAACCTGACATCTCGGCGGTAATATTTGACAATATTCCTGGCGAGTTGGCCCCGACGTCTGCGTAGGTCCTTCGTATACATCATTAACGTAATGTAACCTAACCTAACCCAACCTAACATCTCGGCGGTAATATTTGACGACATTCCTGGCGAGTTGGACTCTACGTCTCCGTGGGACCTTTATATACTTCAATTACGTAATATAACCTAACCTAACCCAACCTGACATCTCGGCGGTAACATTTGACAACATTCCTGGCGAGCTATCCTCTACCTGGGACATTCGTATACATCATTAACGTAATGTAACCTAACCGAATCCAACCTAACATCTCGGCGGTAATATTTGACAACATTCCTGGCGAGCTATCCTCTACCTGGGACATTCGTATACATCATTAACGTAATGTAACCTAACCGAACCCAACCTAACATCTCGGCGGTAATGTTTGACAACATTCCTGGCGAGCTATCCTCTACGTGGGACATTAATATGCGTCAATAACGTAATATAAACTAACTTAGCCCAACCTGACATCTCGGCGGTAATATTTGAAGACATTCTTGGCGAGTTCGACTCTACGTCTCCGTGGGACCTTTATATACATCAATAACGTAATATAGCCTAACCTAACCCAACCTGACATCTCAGCGGTAATATTTGACAACATTCCTGGCGAGCTATCCTCTACGTGGGACATTCATATGCATCAATAACGTAACATAACCTAACCTAACCCAACCCGACATCTCGGCGTTAATATTTGAATACATTCTTGGCGAGTTCGAATCTACGTCTCCGTGGGACCTTTATATACATCAATAGCGTTATATAACCTAACCTAACCCAACCTGACATCTCGGCGGTAATATTTGGCAACATTCCTGGCGAGTTGTCCTCTACGTATACGTGGGACCTTCGTATACATCAATAACGTAATGTAACCTAACCTAACCCAACCTGACATCTGGGCATTAAAATTTGACAACGTTCCTGGCGAGTTGGCCTCTACGTGTCCGTGGGACCTTTATATACATCAGTATCCTAATATAACCTAACCTAACCCAACCTAACATCTCGGCGGTAACATTTGACAACATTCCTGGCGAGCTATCCTCTACGTGGGACATTCATATGCATCAATAACGTAATATAACCTAACCTAACCCACGTGACATCTCGGCGGTAATATTTGACGACATTCCTGGCGAGTTGGACTCTACGTCTCCGTGGGACCTTTATATACTTCAATTACGTAATATAACCTAACCTAACCCAACCTGACATGTCCGCGGTAATATTTGACAACATTCCTGGCGAGTTGGCCCCGACGTCTGTGTGGGTCCTTCGTATACATCATGAACGTAATGTAACATAACCTAACCCAACCTAACATCTCGGCGGTAATATCTGACAACATTCCTGGCGTGCTACCCTCTACGTGGGACATTCATATGCATCAATAACGTAATATAACCTAAGCTAACCCAACCTGACATCTCGGCGGTAATATTTGAAGACATTCTTGGCGAGTTCGACTCTACGTCTCCGTGGGACCTTTATATACATCAATAACCTAATATAACCTAACCTAACCCAACCTGACATCTCGGCATTAAAATTTGACAACGTTCCTGGCGAGTTGGCCTCTACGTGTCCGTGGGACCATTATATACATCAGTATCCTAATATAACCTGACCTAACCCAACCTAATCTCTCGGGGTAACGTTTAACCACATTCCTTGCTTGTCGGCCCCTACATCTCGGTGGGAACACTGTATACGTCTGTGAAGTAATATAACCTAACCTAAGACAACCTGACATCTCGGCGGTAAAATTTGACAACATTCCTGGCGAGTTGACCTCTACGTCTATGTGGGACCTTTATATACATCAATAACGTAATATAACCTAACCTAACCCAACCTGACATGTAGGCGGTAATATTTGACAACATTCCTGGCGAGTTGGCCAAGACGTCTGCGTGGGTCCTTCATATACATCATTAACGTAATATAATCTAACCTAACCCAACCTGACATCTCGGCGGTAATATTTGACAACATTCCTGGCGAGCTATCCTCTACGTGGGACATTAATATGCGTCAATAACGTAATATAAACTAACCTAGCCCAACCTGACATCTCGGCGGTAATATTAGAAGACATTCTTGGCGAGTTCGGCTCTACGTCTCCGTGGGACCTTTATATACATCAATAACGTATTATAATCTAACCCAACCCAACCTGACATCTCGGCGGTAATATTTGACAACATTCCTGGCGAGTTGGCCCCGACGTCTGTGTGGGTCCTTCGTATACATCATGAACGTAATGTAACATAACCTAACCCAACCTAACATCTCGGCGGTAATATCTGACAACATTCCTGGCGTGCTATCCTCTACGTGGGACATTCATATGCATCGATAACGTAATATAACCTAACCTAACCCAACCTGACATGTCGGCCGTAATATTTGACAACATTCCTGGCGAGTTGGCCAAGACGTCTGCGTGGGTCCTTCATATACATCCTTAACGTAATATAATCTAACCTAACCCAACCTAACATCTCGGCGGTAATATTTGACAACTTGCCTGGCGAGTTATCCTCTACGTGGGACATTCATATGCATCAATAACGTATTATAATCTAACCTGACCCAACCCGACATCTCGGCGGTAATATTTGACGACATTCCTGGCGAGTTGGCCCCGACGTCTCCGTGGGACCTTTATATACACCAATAACGTAATATAACCTAACCTAACCCAACCTGACATCTCGGCGATAATATTTGGCAACATTCCTGGCGAGTTGGCCTCGACGTCTGCGTGGGTCCTTCGTATACATCACTAACGTAATATAACCTAACCTAACCCACCCTAGCATCACGGCGGTAACATTTTACAACATTCCTGGCGAGCTATCCTCTACGTGGGACATTCGTATGCATCAATAGCGTAATATAACCTAACGTAACCCAACCTGACATCTCGGCGGTAATATTTGACAACATTCCTGTCGAGTTGGCCGAGACGTCTCCGTGTGGCCTTTATATACATCAATAACGTAATATAACCTAACCTAACCCAACCTGACTTCTCGGCGGTAATATTTGACAACATTCCTGGCGAGTTGGCCCCGACGTCTGCGTGGGTCCTTCGTATACATCACTAACGTAACAAAACCTAACCTAACCCAACCTAACATCTCGGCGGTAACATTTGACAACATTCCTGGCGATCTATCCTCTACGTGGGACATGCATATGCATCAATAACGTAATATAACCTAACCTAACACAACCTAACATCTCGGCGGTAATATTTGACGACATTCCTGGCGAGATGGACTCTACGTTTCCGTGGGACCTTTATATACTTCAATTACGTAATATAACCTAACCTAACCCAACCTGACATCTCGGCGGTAATATTTGACGACATTCCTGGCGAGTTGGCCCCGACGTCTGCGTGGGTCCTTCGTATACATCACTAACGTAATATAACCTATCCTAACCCAACCTAACATCTCGGCGGTAACATTTGACAACATTCCTGGCGATCTATCCTCTACGTGGGACATGCATATGCATCAATAACGTAATATAACCTAACCTAACCCAACCTAACATCTCGGCGGTAACATTTGACAACATTCCTCGCGAGCTATCCTCTACGTGGGACATTCGTATACATCATTAACGTAATGTAACCTAACCTAACACAACCTAACATCTCGGCGGTAATATTTGACGACATTCCTGGCGAGTTGGACTCTACGTCTCCGTGGGACCTTTATATACTTCAATTACGTAATATAACCTAACCTAACCCAACCTGACATCTCGACGGTAATACTTGACGACATTCCTGGCGAGTTGGACTCTACGTCTCCGTGGGACCTTTATATACATCAATAACGTAATATAACCTAACGTAATCCAACCTGACATCTCGGCGGTAATTTTTGACGACATTCCTGGCGAGTTGGACTCTACGTCTCCGTGGGACCTTTATATACTTCAATTACGTAATATAACCTACCCTAACCCAACCTGACATCTCGGCGGTAATTTTTGACGACATTCCTGGCGAGTTGGACTCTACGTCTCCGTGGGACCTTTATATACATCAATAACGTAATATAACCTAACGTAATCCAACCTGACATCTCGGCGGTAATATTTGACAACATTCCTTGCGAGTTGGCCTCTACGTGTCCGTGGGACCTTTATATACATCAGTATCCTAATATAACCTAACCTAACCCAACATTATCTCTCGGGGTACCGTTTAACAACATTCCTTGCTTGTCGGCCCGTACTTCTCAGTGGGAACACTGTATACGTCTATGAAGTAATATAACCTAACCTAACACAACCTGACATCTCGGCGGTAATATTTGACAGCATTCCTGGCGAGTTGGCCCGGACGTCTGCGTGGGTCCTTCGTATACATCACTAACGTAATATAACCTAACCTAACCCAACCTAACATCTCGGCGGTAACATTTGGCAACATTCCTGGCGAGCTATCCTCTACGTGGGACCTTCATATGCATCAATAACGTAATATAACCTAACCTAACCCACCTGACATCTCGGCGGTAATATTTGACAACATTCCTGGCGGGTTGGACTCTACGTCTCCGTGGGACCTTTATAGACTTCAATTACGTAATATAACCTAACCTAACCCAACCTGATAACTCGGCGGTAATATTTGACGACATTCCTGGCGAGCTGGACTCTACGTCTCCGTGGGACCTTTATATACATCAATAACGTAATATAACCTAACGTAATCCAACCTGACATCTCGGCGGTAATATTTCACAACATTCCTTGCGAGCTATCCTCTACGAGGGACATTCATATGCATCAATAACGTAATATAACCTAACCTAACCCAACCTGACATTTCGGCGGTAATATTTGAAGACATTCTTTGCGAGTTCGACTCTACGTCTCCGACGGACCTTTATATACATCAATAACGTAATATAACCTAACCTAACCCAACCTGACATCTCGGCGGTAATATTTGGCAACATTCCTGGCGAGCTATCCTCTACGTGGGACATTCATATGCATCAATTACGTAATATAACCTAACCTAACCCAACCTAACATCTCGGCGGTAACATTTGACAACATTCCTGGCGAGCTATCCTCTACGTGGGACATTCATATGCATCAATAACGTAATATAACCTAACCTAACCCACCTGACATCTCGGCGGTAATATTTGACGACATTCCTGGCGAGTTGGACTCTACGTCTCCGTGGGACCTTTATATACTTCAATTACGTAATATAACCTAACCTATCCCAACCTGACATCTCGGCGGTAATATTTGACGACATTCCTGGCGAGTTGGACTCTACGTCTCCGTGGGACCTTTATATACTTCAATTACGTAATATAACCTACCCTAACCCAACCTGACATCTCGGCGGTAATTTTTGACGACATTCCTGGCGAGTTGGACTCTACGTCTCCGTGGGACCTTTATATACATCAATAACGTAATATAACCTAACGTAATCCAACCTGACATCTCGGCGGTAATATTTGACAACATTCCTTGCGAGTTGGCCTCTACGTGTCCGTGGGACCTTTATATACATCAGTATCCTAATATAACCTAACCTAACCCAACATTATCTCTCGGGGTACCGTTTAACAACATTCCTTGCTTGTCGGCCCGTACTTCTCAGTGGGAACACTGTATACGTCTATGAAGTAATATAACCTAACCTAACACAACCTGACATCTCGGCGGTAATATTTGACAGCATTCCTGGCGAGTTGGCCCCGACGTCTGCGTGGGTCCTTCGTATACATCACTAACGTAATATAACCTAACCTAACCCAACCTAACATCTCGGCGGTAACATTTGGCAACATTCCTGGCGAGCTATCCTCTACGTGGGACCTTCATATGCATCAATAACGTAATATAACCTAACCTAACCCACCTGACATCTCGGCGGTAATATTTGACAACATTCCTGGCGGGTTGGGCTCTACGTCTCCGTGGGACCTTTATAGACTTCAATTACGTAATATAACCTAACCTAACCCAACCTGACAACTCGGCGGTAATATTTGACGACATTCCTGGCGAGCTGGACTCTACGTCTCCGTGGGACCTTTATATACATCAATAACGTAATATAACCTAACGTAATCCAACCTGACATCTCGGCGGTAATATTTCACAACATTCCTTGCGAGCTATCCTCTACGAGGGACATTCATATGCATCAATAACGTAATATAACCTAACCTAACCCAACCTGACATTTCGGCGGTAATATTTGAAGACATTCTTTGCGAGTTCGACTCTACGTCTCCGACGGACCTTTATATACATCAATAACGTAATATAACCTAACCTAACCCAACCTGACATCTCGGCGGTAATATTTGACAACATTCCTGGCGGGCTATCCTCTACGTGGGACATTCATATGCATCAATTACGTAATATAACCTAACCTAACCCAACCTAACATCTCGGCGGTAACATTTGACAACATTCCTGGCGAGCTATCCTCTACGTGGGACATTCATATGCATCAATAACGTAATATAACCTAACCTAACCCACCTGACATCTCGCCGGTAATATTTGACGACATTCCTGGCGAGTTGGACTCTACGTCTCCGTGGGACCTTTATATACTTCAATTACGTAATATAACCTAACCTATCCCAACCTGACATCTCGGCGGTAACATTTGACAACATTCCTGGCGATCTATCCTCTACGTGGGACATGCATATGCATCAATAACGTAATATAACCTAACCTAGCACAACCTGACATCTCGGCGGTAATATTTGACGACATTCCTGGCGAGTTGGACTCTACGTTTCCGTGGGACCTTTATATACTTCAATTACGTAATATAACCTAACCTAACCCAACCTGACATCTCGGCGGTAATATTTGACGACATTCCTGGCGAGTTGTCCCCGACGTCTGCGTGGGTCCTTCGTATACATCACTAACGTAATATAACCTAACGTAATCCAACCTGACATCTCGGCGGTAATATTTGAAGACATTCCTGGCGAGCTATCCTCTACGTGGGACATTCATATGCATCAATAACGTAATATAACCTAATCTAAGACAACCTGACATCTCGGCGGTAAAATTTGACAACATTCCCGGCGAGTTGTCCTCTACGTCTATGTGGGACCTTTATATACATCAATAACGTAACATAACCTAACCTAACCCAACCTAACATCTCGGCGGTAACATTTGACAACATTCCTGGCGATCTATCCTCTACGTGGGACATGCATATGCATCAATAACGTAATATAACCTAACCTAACACAACCTGACATCTCGGCGGTAATATTTGACGACATTCCTGGCGAGATGGACTATACGTTTCCGTGGGACCTTTATATACTTCAATTACGTAATATAACCTAACCTAACCCAACCTGACATCTCGGCGGTAATATTTGACGACATTCCTGGCGAGTTGGCCCCGACGTCTGCGTGGGTCCTTCGTATACATCACTAACGTAATATAACCTAACGTAATCCAACCAGACATCTCGGCGGTAATATTTGAAGACATTCCTGGCGAGCTATCCTCTACGTGGGACATTCATATGCATCACTAACGTAATATAACCTAATCTAACCCACCTGACATCTCGGCGGTAATATTTGACGACATTCCTGGCGAGTTGGACTCTACGTCTCCGTGGGACCTTTATATACTTCAATTACGTAATATAACCTAACCTATCCCAACCTGACATCTCGGCGGTAATATTTGACGACATTCCTTGCGAGTTGGACTCTACGTCTCCGTGGGACCTTTATATACATCAATAACGTAATATAACATAACGTAATCCAACCTGACATCTCGGCGGTAATATTTGACAACATTCCTTGCGAGTTGGCATCTACGTGTCCGTGGGACCTTTATATACATCAGAATACTAATATAACCTAACCTAACCCAACCTAACATCTCGGCGGTAATATTTGACGACATTCCTGGCGAGTTGGACTCTACGTCTCCGTGGGACCTTTATATACTTCAATTACGTAATATAACCTAACCTAACCCAACCTGACATCTCGGCGGTAATATTTGACGACATTCCTGGCGAGGTGGACTCTACGTCTCCGTGGGACCTTTATATACATCAATAACGTAATATAACCTAACGTAATACTACCTGACATCTCGGCGGTAATATTTCACAACATTCCTTGCGAGCTATCCTCTACGTGGGACATTCATATGCATCAATAACGTAATATAACCTAACCTAACCCAACCTGACATTTCGGCGGTAATATTTGAAGACATTCTTTGCGAGTTCGACTCTACGTCTCCGACGGACCTTTATATACATCAATAACGTAATATAACCTAACCTAACCCAACCTGACATCTCGGCGGTAATATTTGACAACATTCCTGGCGAGCTATCCTCTACGTGGGACATTCATATGCATCAATAACGTAATATAACCTAACCTAACCCAACCTAACATCTCGGCGGTAATATTTGACAACATTCCTGGCGAGCTATCCTCTACGTGGGACATTCATATGCATCAATTACGTAATATAACCTAACCTAACCCAACCTAACATCTCGGCGGTAACACATGACAACATTCCTGGCGAGCTATCCTCTACGTGGGACATTCATATGCATCAATAACGTAATATAACCTAACCTAACCCACCTGACATCCCGGCGGTAATATTTGACGACATTCCTGGCGAGTTGGACTCTACGTCTCCGTGGGACCTTTATATACTTCAATTACGTAATATAACCTAACCTAACCCAACCTGACATCTCGGCGGTAATATTTGACGACATTCCTGGCGAGGTGGACTCTACGTCTCCGTGGGACCTTTATATACATCAATAACGTAATATAACCTAACGTAATACTACCTGACATCTCGGCGGTAATATTTCACAACATTCCTTGCGAGCTATCCTCTACGTGGGACATTCATATGCATCAATAACGTAATATAACCTAACCTAACCCAACCTGACATTTCGGCGGTAATATTTGAGGACATTCTTTGCGAGTTGACTCTACGTCTCCGACGGACCTTTATATACATCAATAACGTAATATAACCTAACCTAACCCAACCTGACATCTCGGCGGTAATATTTGACAACATTCCTGGCGAGCTATCCTCTACGTGGGACATTCATATGCATCAATAACGTAATATAACCTAACCTAACCCAACCTAACATCTCGGCGGTAATATTTGACAACATTCCTGGCGAGCTATCCTCTACGTGGGACATTCATATGCATCAATTACGTAATATAACCTAACCTAACACAACCTGACATCTCGGCGGTAATATTTGACAATATTCCTGGCGAGTTGGCCCCGACGTCTGCGTAGGTCCTTCGTATACATCATTAACGTAATGTAACCTAACCTAACCCAACCTAACATCTCGGCGGTAATATTTGACGACATTCCTGGCGAGTTGGACTCTACGTCTCCGTGGGACCTTTATATACTTCAATTACGTAATATAACCTAACCTAACCCAACCTGACATCTCGGCGGTAATATTTGACGACATTCCTGGCGAGGTGGACTCTACGTCTCCGTGGGACCTTTATATACATCAATAACGTAATATAACCTAACGTAATACTACCTGACATCTCGGCGGTAATATTTCACAACATTCCTTGCGAGCTATCCTCTACGTGGGACATTCATATGCATCAATAACGTAATATAACCTAACCTAACCCAACCTGACATTTCGGCGGTAATATTTGAAGACATTCTTTGCGAGTTCGACTCTACGTCTCCGACGGACCTTTATATACATCAATAACGTAATATAACCTAACCTAACCCAACCTGACATCTCGGCGGTAATATTTGACAACATTCCTGGCGAGCTATCCTCTACGTGGGACATTCATATGCATCAATAACGTAATATAACCTAACCTAACCCAACCTAACATCTCGGCGGTAATATTTGACAACATTCCTGGCGAGCTATCCTCTACGTGGGACATTCATATGCATCAATTACGTAATATAACCTAACCTAACCCAACCTAACATCTCGGCGGTAACATTTGACAACATTCCTGGCGAGCTATCCTCTACGTGGGACATTCATATGCATCAATAACGTAATATAACCTAACCTAACCCACCTGACATCCCGGCGGTAATATTTGACGACATTCCTGGCGAGTTGGACTCTACGTCTCCGTGGGACCTTTATATACATCAATAACGTAATATAATATAACGTAATCCAACCTGACATCTCGGCGGTAATATTTGACAACATTCCTTGCGAGTTGGCATCTACGTCTCCGTGGGACCTTTATAGACTTCAATTACGTAATATAACCTAACCTAACCCAACCTAACATCTCGGCGGTAACATTTGACACCATTCCTGGCGAGCTATCCTCTACGTGGGACATTCATATGCATCAATAACGTAATATAACCTAACCTAACCCACCTGACATCTCGGCGGTAATATTTGACGACATTCCTGGCGAGTTGGAATCTACGTCTCCGTGGGACCTTTATATACTTCAATTACGTAATATAACCTAACCTATCCCAACCTGACATCTCGGCGGTAATATTTGACGACATTCCTGGCGAGTTGGCATCTACGTGTCCGTGGGACCTTTATATACATCAGAATCCTAATATAACCTAACCTAACCCAACCTAATCTCTCGGGGTACCGTTTAACAACATTCCTTGCTTGTCGGCCCCTACTTCTCCGTGGGAACACTGTATACGTCTATGAAGTAATGTAACCTAACCTAACACAACCTGACATCTCGGCGGTAATATTTGACAATATTCCTGGCGAGTTGGCCCCGACGTCTGCGTGGGTCCTTCGTATACATCACTAACGTAATATAACCTAACCTAACCCAACCTAACATCTCGGCGGTAACATTTGACAACATTCCTGGCGAGCTATCCTCTACGTGGGACATTCATATGCATCAATAACGTAATATAACCTAACCTAACTCACCTGACATCTCGGCGGTAATATTTGACGACATTCCTGGCGAGTTGGACTCTACGTCTCCGTGGGACCTTTATGTACTTCAATTACGTAATATAACCTAACCTAACCCAACCTGACATCTCGGCGGTAATATTTGACAACATTCCTGGCGAGTTGGCCCCGACGTCTGCGTGGGTCCTTCATATACATCAATAACGTAATATAATCTAACCTAACCCAACCTAACATCTCGGCGGTAATATTTGACAACTTGCCTGGCGAGTTATCCTCTACGTGGGACATTCATATGCATCAATTACGTAATATAACCTAACCTAACCCAACCTAACATCTCGGCGGTAACATTTGACAACATTCCTGGCGAGCTATCCTCTACGTGGGACATTCATATGCATCAATAACGTAATATAACCTAACCTAACCCACCTGACATCTCGGCGGTAATATTTGACGACATTCCTGGCGAGTTGGACTCTACGTCTCCGTGGGACCTTTATATACTTCAATTACGTAATATAACCTAACCTATCCCAACCTGACATCTCGGCGGTAATATTTGACGACATTCCTGGCGAGTTGGACTCTACGTCTCCGTGGGACCTTTATATACTTCAATTACGTAATATAACCTACCCTAACCCAACCTGACATCTCGGCGGTAATTTTTGACGACATTCCTGGCGAGTTGGACTCTACGTCTCCGTGGGACCTTTATATACATCAATAACGTAATATAACCTAACGTAATCCAACCTGACATCTCGGCGGTAATATTTGACAACATTCCTTGCGAGTTGGCCTCTACGTGTCCGTGGGACCTTTATATACATCAGTATCCTAATATAACCTAACCTAACCCAACATTATCTCTCGGGGTACCGTTTAACAACATTCCTTGCTTGTCGGCACGTACTTCTCAGTGGGAACACTGTATACGTCTATGAAGTAATATAACCTAACCTAACACAACCTGACATCTCGGCGGTAATATTTGACAGCATTCCTGGCGAGTTGGCCCCGACGTCTGCGTGGGTCCTTCGTATACATCACTAACGTAATATAACCTAACCTAACCCAACCTAACATCTCGGCGGTAACATTTGGCAACATTCCAGGCGAGCTATCCTCTACGTGGGACCTTCATATGCATCAATAACGTAATATAACCTAACCTAACCCACCTGACATCTCGGCGGTAATATTTGACAACATTCCTGGCGGGTTGGGCTCTACGTCTCCGTGGGACCTTTATAGACTTCAATTACGTAATATAACCTAACCTAACCCAACCTGACAACTCGGCGGTAATATTTGACGACATTCCTGGCGAGCTGGACTCTACGTCTCCGTGGGACCTTTATATACATCAATAACGTAATATAACCTAACGTAATCCAACCTGACATCTCGGCGGTAATATTTCACAACATTCCTTGCGAGCTATCCTCTACGAGGGACATTCATATGCATCAATAACGTAATATAACCTAACCTAACCCAACCTGACATTTCGGCGGTAATATTTGAAGACATTCTTTGCGAGTTCGACTCTACGTCTCCGACGGACCTTTATATACATCAATAACGTAATATAACCTAACCTAACCCAACCTGACATCTCGGCGGTAATATTTGACAACATTCCTGGCGGGCTATCCTCTACGTGGGACATTCATATGCATCAATTACGTAATATAACCTAACCTAACCCAACCTAACATCTCGGCGGTAACATTTGACAACATTCCTGGCGAGCTATCCTCTACGTGGGACATTCATATGCATCAATAACGTAATATAACCTAACCTAACCCACCTGACATCTCGCCGGTAATATTTGACGACATTCCTGGCGAGTTGGACTCTACGTCTCCGTGGGACCTTTATATACTTCAATTACGTAATATAACCTAACCTATCCCAACCTGACATCTCGGCGGTAACATTTGACAACATTCCTGGCGATCTATCCTCTACGTGGGACATGCATATGCATCAATAACGTAATATAACCTAACCTAGCACAACCTGACATCTCGGCGGTAATATTTGACGACATTCCTGGCGAGTTGGACTCTACGTTTCCGTGGGACCTTTATATACTTCAATTACGTAATATAACCTAACCTAACCCAACCTGACATCTCGGCGGTAATATTTGACGACATTCCTGGCGAGTTGTCCCCGACGTCTGCGTGGGTCCTTCGTATACATCACTAACGTAATATAACCTAACGTAATCCAACCTGACATCTCGGCGGTAATATTTGAAGACATTCCTGGCGAGCTATCCTCTACGTGGGACATTCATATGCATCAATAACGTAATATAACCTAATCTAAGACAACCTGACATCTCGGCGGTAAAATTTGACAACATTCCCGGCGAGTTGTCCTCTACGTCTATGTGGGACCTTTATATACATCAATAACGTAACATAACCTAACCTAACCCAACCTAACATCTCGGCGGTAACATTTGACAACATTCCTGGCGATCTATCCTCTACGTGGGACATGCATATGCATCAATAACGTAATATAACCTAACCTAACACAACCTGACATCTCGGCGGTAATATTTGACGACATTCCTGGCGAGATGGACTATACGTTTCCGTGGGACCTTTATATACTTCAATTACGTAATATAACCTAACCTAACCCAACCTGACATCTCGGCGGTAATATTTGACGACATTCCTGGCGAGTTGGCCCCGACGTCTGCGTGGGTCCTTCGTATACATCACTAACGTAATATAACCTAACGTAATCCAACCAGACATCTCGGCGGTAATATTTGAAGACATTCCCGGCGAGCTATCCTCTACGTGGGACATTCATATGCATCACTAACGTAATATAACCTAATCTAACCCACCTGACATCTCGGCGGTAATATTTGACGACATTCCTGGCGAGTTGGACTCTACGTCTCCGTGGGACCTTTATATACTTCAATTACGTAATATAACCTATCCTATCCCAACCTGACATCTCGGCGGTAATATTTGACGACATTCCTGGCGAGTTGGACTCTACGTCTCCGTGGGACCTTTATATACATCAATAACGTAATATAACATAACGTAATCCAACCTGACATCTCGGCGGTAATATTTGACAACATTCCTTGCGAGTTGGCATCTACGTGTCCGTGGGACCTTTATATACATCAGAATACTAATATAACCTAACCTAACCCAACCTAATCTCTCGGGGTACCGTTTAACAACATTCCTTGCTTGTCGGCCCCTACTTCTCCGTGGGAACACTGTATACGTCTATGAAGTAATATAACCTAACCTAACACAACCTGACATCTCGGCGGTAATATTTGACAATATTCCTGGCGAGTTGGCCCCGACGTCTGCGTAGGTCCTTCGTATACATCATTAACGTAATGTAACCTAACCTAACCCAACCTAACATCTCGGCGGTAATATTTGACGACATTCCTGGCGAGTTGGACTCTACGTCTCCGTGGGACCTTTATATACTTCAATTACGTAATATAACCTAACCTAACCCAACCTGACATCTCGGCGGTAATATTTGACGACATTCCTGGCGAGGTGGACTCTACGTCTCCGTGGGACCTTTATATACATCAATAACGTAATATAACCTAACGTAATACTACCTGACATCTCGGCGGTAATATTTCACAACATTCCTTGCGAGCTATCCTCTACGTGGGACATTCATATGCATCAATAACGTAATATAACCTAACCTAACCCAACCTGACATTTCGGCGGTAATATTTGAGGACATTCTTTGCGAGTTGACTCTACGTCTCCGACGGACCTTTATATACATCAATAACGTAATATAACCTAACCTAACCCAACCTGACATCTCGGCGGTAATATTTGACAACATTCCTGGCGAGCTATCCTCTACGTGGGACATTCATATGCATCAATAACGTAATATAACCTAACCTAACCCAACCTAACATCTCGGCGGTAATATTTGACAACATTCCTGGCGAGCTATCCTCTACGTGGGACATTCATATGCATCAATTACGTAATATAACCTAACCTAACACAACCTGACATCTCGGCGGTAATATTTGACAATATTCCTGGCGAGTTGGCCCCGACGTCTGCGTAGGTCCTTCGTATACATCATTAACGTAATGTAACCTAACCTAACCCAACCTAACATCTCGGCGGTAATATTTGACGACATTCCTGGCGAGTTGGACTCTACGTCTCCGTGGGACCTTTATATACTTCAATTACGTAATATAACCTAACCTAACCCAACCTGACATCTCGGCGGTAATATTTGACGACATTCCTGGCGAGGTGGACTCTACGTCTCCGTGGGACCTTTATATACATCAATAACGTAATATAACCTAACGTAATACTACCTGACATCTCGGCGGTAATATTTCACAACATTCCTTGCGAGCTATCCTCTACGTGGGACATTCATATGCATCAATAACGTAATATAACCTAACCTAACCCAACCTGACATTTCGGCGGTAATATTTGAAGACATTCTTTGCGAGTTCGACTCTACGTCTCCGACGGACCTTTATATACATCAATAACGTAATATAACCTAACCTAACCCAACCTGACATCTCGGCGGTAATATTTGACAACATTCCTGGCGAGCTATCCTCTACGTGGGACATTCATATGCATCAATAACGTAATATAACCTAACCTAACCCAACCTAACATCTCGGCGGTAATATTTGACAACATTCCTGGCGAGCTATCCTCTACGTGGGACATTCATATGCATCAATTACGTAATATAACCTAACCTAACCCAACCTAACATCTCGGCGGTAACATTTGACAACATTCCTGGCGAGCTATCCTCTACGTGGGACATTCATATGCATCAATAACGTAATATAACCTAACCTAACCCACCTGACATCCCGGCGGTAATATTTGACGACATTCCTGGCGAGTTGGACTCTACGTCTCCGTGGGACCTTTATATACATCAATAACGTAATATAATAAAACGTAATCCAACCTGACATCTCGGCGGTAATATTTGACAACATTCCTTGCGAGTTGGCATCTACGTCTCCGTGGGACCTTTATAGACTTCAATTACGTAATATAACCTAACCTAACCCAACCTAACATCTCGGCGGTAACATTTGACACCATTCCTGGCGAGCTATCCTCTACGTGGGACATTCATATGCATCAATAACGTAATATAACCTAACCTAACCCACCTGACATCTCGGCGGTAATATTTGACGACATTCCTGGCGAGTTGGACTCTACGTCTCCGTGGGACCTTTATATACTTCAATTACGTAACATAACCTAACCTATCCCAACCTGACATCTCGGCGGTAATATTTGACGACATTCCTGGCGAGTTGGCATCTACGTGTCCGTGGGACCTTTATATACATCAGA
This sequence comes from Xylocopa violacea, assembly GCA_963969225.1. Lineage (NCBI taxonomy): Eukaryota > Metazoa > Arthropoda > Insecta > Hymenoptera > Apidae > Xylocopa > Xylocopa violacea. The sequence continues at coordinate 94,111 of CAXAJV010000931.1, forward strand.
ATCCTAATATAACCTAACCTAACCCAACCTAATCTCTCGGGGTACCGTTTAACAACATTCCTTGCTTGTCGGCCCCTACTTCTCCGTGGGAACACTGTATACGTCTATGAAGTAATGTAACCTAACCTAACACAACCTGACATCTCGGCGGTAATATTTGACAATATTCCTGGCGAGTTGGCCCCGACGTCTGCGTGGGTCCTTCGTATACATCACTAACGTAATATAACCTAACCTAACCCAACCTAACATCTCGGCGGTAACATTTGACAACATTCCTGGCGAGCTATCCTCTACGTGGGACATTCATATGCATCAATAACGTAATATAACCTAACCTAACCCACCTGACATCTCGGCGGTAATATTTGACGACATTCCTGGCGAGTTGGACTCTACGTCTCCGTGGGACCTTTATGTACTTCAATTACGTAATATAACCTAACCTAACCCAACCTGACATCTCGGCGGTAATATTTGACAACATTCCTGGCGATCTATCCTCTACGTGGGACATGCATATGCATCAATAACGTAATATAACCTAACCTAACACAACCTGACATCTCGGCGGTAACATTTGACAACATTCCTGGCGATCTATCCTCTACGTGGGATATGCATATGCATCAATAACGTAATATAACCTAACCTAACACAACCTGACATCTCGGCGGTAATATTTGACGACATTCCTGGCGAGATGGACTATACGTTTCCGTGGGACCTTTATATACTTCAATTACGTAATATAACCTAACCTAACCCAACCTGACATCTCGGCGGTAATATTTGACGACATTCCTGGCGAGTTGGCCCCGACGTCTGCGTGGGTCCTTCGTATACATCACTAACGTAATATAACCTAACGTAATCCAACCTGACATCTCGGCGGTAATATTTGAAGACATTCCTGGCGAGCTATCCTCTACGTGGGACATTCCTATGCATCAATAACGTAATATAACCTAATCTAAGACAACCTGACATCTCGGCGGTAAAATTTGACAACATTCCCGGCGAGTTGTCCTCTACGTCTATGTGGGACCTTTATATACATCAATAACGTAACATAACCTAACCTAACCCAACCTAACATCTCGGCGGTAACATTTGACAACATTCCTGGCGATCTATCCTCTACGTGGGACATGCATATGCATCAATAACGTAATATAACCTAACCTAACCCAACCTGACATCTCGGCGGTAGTATTTGACAACATTCCTGGCGAGCTATCCTCTACGTGGGACATTCATATGCATCAATAACGTAATATAACCTAACCTAACCCACCTGACATCTCGGCGGTAATATTTGACGACATTCCTGGCGAGTTGGACTCTACGTCTCCGTGGGACCTTTATATACTTCAATTACGTAATATAACCTAACCTATCCCAACCTGACATCTCGGCGGTAATATTTGACGACATTCCTGGCGAGTTGGACTCTACGTCTCCGTGGGACCTTTATATACATCAATAACGTAATATAACATAACGTAATCCAACCTGACATCTCGGCGGTAATATTTGACAACATTCCTTGCGAGTTGGCATCTACGTGTCCGTGGGACCTTTATATACATCAGAATCCTAATATAACCTAACCTAACCCAACCTAATCTCTCGGGGTACCGTTTAACAACACTCCTTGCTTGTCGGCCCCTACTTCTCCGTGGGAACACTGTATACGTCTATGAAGTAATATAACCTAACCTAACACAACCTGACATCTCGGCGGTAATATTTGACAACATTCCTGGCGAGTTGGCCCCGACGTCTGCGTGGGTCCTTCGTATACATCACTAACGTAATATAACCTAACCTAACCCAACCTAACATCTCGGCGGTAACATTTGACAACATTCCTGGCGAGCTATCCTCTACGTGGGACCTTCATATGCATCAATAACGTAATATAACCTAATCTAAGACAACCTGACATCTCGGCGGTAAAATTTGACAACATTCCTGGCGAGCTATCCTCTACGTGGGACATTCATATGCATCAATTACGTAATATAACCTAACCTAACCCAACCTAACATCTCGGCGGTAACATTTGACAACATTCCTGGCGAGCT
>CAXAJV010000932.1:1489200-1515200 GCA_963969225.1 Xylocopa violacea
TCCCACCGAGAATTAGGTTCCGCCACGCCAGGAATGTTGTAAAATGCTACATCCGATATGTTAGGTTGCCTTAGATTAGGATATATAACGTTATAGACGTATATAATGTCCCCACCGAGAAGTACGGGCTGACACGACCGGGATTCTGTAAAACATTACCAGCCAGGGGCTAGATGTGTTAGGTTAGGTTATATTACGTTATGGACGTACATAATGTACCCAGCGAGAATTAGGGGCCGACCCCTGTGGAATGTTGTGAAATACTACATTCGAGATGTTAGGTTGCCTTAGGTTAGGATACATAACGTTATAGACGTATATAATGTCCGCACAGTGACGTACGGGTGACACGAACGGGATTCTGTGAAACATTACCAGCGAGGGTCTAGATGGGTTAGGTTAGGTTATATTACGATATAGACTTATATAGTGTTCCCACCGAGAAGTAGGTTCCGCCCCGCCAGGAATGTTGTAAAATACTACATCCGAGATGTTAGGTTGCCTTAGGTTAGGATATATGACGTTATAGACGTATATAATGTCCGCACCGTGACGTACGGTGCGACACGAACTGGATTCTGTAAAACATTACCAGCGAGGGGCTAGATGGGTTAGGATAGGTAATATTACGTTGTAGACGTATATAATGTTCCCACCGAGAAGTAGGGGGCGACCCACCAGGAATGTTGTAAAATACTACATCCGAGATGTTAGGTTGCCTTAGGTTAGGATATATAACGTTCTAGACGCATATAATGTCCCCACCGAGAAGTACGGGCTGACACGACCGGGATTCTGTAAAACATTACCAGCGAGGGGCTAGATGTGTTAGGTTAGGTTATATTACGTTATGGACGTATATAATGTACCCAGCGAGAATTAGGGGCCGACCCCTGTGGAATGTTGTAAAATACTACATTCGAGATGTTAGGTTGCCTTAGGTTAGGATATATAACGTTATAGACGTATATAATGTCCGCACAGTGACGTACGGGTGACACGAACGGGATTCTGTGAAACATTTCCAGCGAGGGTCTAGATGGGTTAGGTTAGGTTATATTACGATATAGACTTATATAATGTTCCCACCGTGAAGTAGGTTCCGCCCCGCCAGGAATGTTGTAAAATACTACATCCGAGATATTAAGTTGCCTTTGGTTAGGATATATAACGTTATAGACGCATACAATTTTCCCACCGAGAAGTACGGGCCGACACGACCGGGATTCTGTGAAACATTACCAGCGAGGGGCTAGATGGGTTAGGTTAGGTTATATTACGTTGTAGACGTATATAATGTTCCCACCGAGAAGTAGGTTCCGCCCCGCCAGGAATGTTGTAAAATACTACATTTGAGATGTTAGGTTGCCTTAGGTTAGGATATATAACGTTATAGACGTATATAATGTCCGAACTGTGACGTACGGGGCGACACGAACGGGATTCTGTGAAACATTACCAGCGAGGGGCTAGATGGGTTATGTTAGGTAATATTACGTTGTAGACGTATATAATGTTCCCACCGAGAAGTAGGGGGCGACCCACCAGGAATGTTGTAAAATACTACATCCGAGATGTTAGGTTGCCTTAGGTTAGGATATATAACGTTCTAGACGCATATAATGTCCCCACCGAGAAGTACGGGCTGACACGAACGGGATTCAGTGAAACATTACCAGCGAGGGTCTAGATGGGTTAGATTAGGTTATATTACGATATAGACTTATATAATGTTCCCACCGAGAAGTAGGATCCGCCACGCCAGGAATGTTGTAAAGTACTACATCCGATATGTTAGGTTGCCTTAGGTTAGGATATATAACGTTATAGACGCATACAATTTCCCCACCGAGACGTACGGCACGACACGAACTGGATTCTGTAAAACATTACCAGCGAGGGGCTAGATGGGTTAGGTTAGGTTATATTACGCTATGGACGTATATAATGTTCCCACCGAGAATTAGGTTCCGCCACGCCAGGAATGTTGTAAAATGCTACATCCGATATGTTAGGTTGCCTTAGATTAGGATATATAACGTTATAGACGTATATAATGTCCGAACTGTGACGTACGGGGCGACACGAACGGGATTCTGTGAAACATTACCAGCGTGGGTCTAGATGGGTTAGGTTAGGTTATATTATGATGTAGACTTATATAATGTTCCCACCGAGAAGTAGGTTCCGCCCCGCCAGGAATGTTGTAAAATACTACATCCGAGATGTTAGGTTGCCTTAGGTTAGGATATATAACGTTATAGACGCATACAATGTCCCCACCGAGACGTACGGGACGACACGAACTGGATTCTGTAAAATATTGCCAGCGATGGGCTAGATGGGTTAGGTTAGGTTATATTACAATATAGACTTATATAATGTTCCCACCGAGAAGTAGGTTCCGCACCGCCACGAATGTTGTAAAATACTACATCCGATATGTTAGGTTGCCTTAGGTTAGGATATATAACGTTAGAGACGCATACTATGTCCCCACAGAGACGTACGGGACGACACGTAGTGGATTCTGTAAAACATTACCAGCGAGGGGCTAGATGGGTCAGGTTAGGTTATATTACGTTATGGACGTATATAATGTTCCCACCGAGATGTAGGGGCCGACACGAGTGGAATGTTGTAAAATACTACATTCGAGAAGTTAGGTTGCCTTAGGTTAGGATATATAACGTTATAGACGTATATAATGTCCGAACTGCGACGTACGGGGCGACACGAACGGGATTCTGTGAAACATTACCAGCGTGGGTCTAGATGGGTTAGGTTAGGTTATATTACGTTGTAGACGTATATAATGTTCCCACCGAGAAGTAGGTTCCGCCCCGCCAGGAATGTTGTAAAATACTACATCCGATATGTTAGGTTGCCTTAGGTTAGGATATATAACGTTATAGACGTATACAATTTCCCCACCGAGACGTACGTGATGACACGCACTGGATTCTGTAAAACATTACCAGCGAGGGGCTAGATGGGTTAGGTTAGGTTATATTACGTTATGGACGTATATAATGTTCCCACCGAGAAATAGGGGCCGACCCGCCTGGAATGTTGTAAAATACTACATTTGAGATGTTAGGTTGCCTTAGGTTAGGATATATAACGTTCTAGACGCATATAATGTCCCCACCGAGAAGTACGGGCTGACACGACCGGGATTCTGTAAAACATTACCAGCGAGGGGCTAGATGTGTTAGGTTAGGTTATATTACGTTATGGACGTACATAATGTACCCAGCGAGAATTAGGGGCCGACCCCTGTGGAATGTTGTAAAATACTACATCCGAGATGTTAGGTTGCCTTAGGTTAGGATATATAACGTTATAGACGCATACAATTTCCCCACCGAGAAGTACGGGCCGACACCACCAGGATTCTGTTCAACATTACCAGCGATGGGCTAGATGGGTTAGGTTAGGTTATATTACGTTGTAGACGTATATAATGTTCCCACCGAGAAGTAGGTTCCGCCCCGCCAGGAATGTTGTAAAATACTATATCCGAGATGCTAGGTTGCCTTAGGTTAGGATATATAACGTTATAGACGTATATAATGTCCGAAATGTGACGTACGGGGCGACACGAACGGGATTCTGTGAAACATTACCAGCGTGGGTCTAGATGGGATAGGTTAGGTTATATTACGTTGTAGACGTATATAATGTTCCCACCGAGAAGTAGGTTCCGCCCCGCCAGGAATGTTGTAAAATATTACATCCGATATGTTAGGTTGCCTTAGGTTAGGATATATAACGTTATAGACGTATACAATTTCCCCACCGAGACGTACGTGACGACACGCACTGGATTCTGTAAAACATTACCAGCGAGGGGCTAGATGGGTTAGGTTAGGTTATATTACGTTATGGACGTATATAATGTTCCCACCGAGAAATAGGGGCCGACCCGCCTTGAATGTTGTAAAATACTACATCCGATATGTTAGGTTGCCTTAGGTTAGGATATATAACGTTATAGACGCATACAATTTCTCCACCGAGAAGTACGGGCCGACACGACCGGGATTCTGTAAAACATTACCAGCGTGGGGCTAGATGTGTTAGGTTAGGTTATATTACGTTATAGACGTATATAATTTACCCAACGAGAATTAGGGGCCGACCCGAGTGGAATGTTGTAAAATACTACATTCGAGATGTTAGGTTGCCTTAGGTTAGGATATATAACGTTATAGACGTATATAATGTCCGCACATATAATGTTCCCACCGTGAAGTAGGTTCCGCCCCGCCAGGAATGTTGTAAAATACTACATCCGAGATGTTAAGTTGCCTTTGGTTAGGATATATAACGTTATAGACGCATACAATTTTCCCACCGAGAAGTACGGGCCGACACGACCTGGATTCTGAAAAACATTACCAGCGAGGGGCTAGATGGGTTAGGTTAGGTTATATTACGATATAGACTTATATAATGTTCCCACCGAGAAGTAGGGTCCGCCCCGCCAGGAATGTTGTAAAATACTACATCCGATATGTTAGGTTGCCTTAGGTTAGGATATATAACGTTATAGACGCATACAATTTCCCCACCGAGAAGTACGGGCCGACACGACCGGGATTCTGTAAAACATTACCAGCGATGAGCTAGATGGGTTAGGTTAGGTTATATTACGTTGTAGACGTATATAATGTTCCCACCGAGAAGTAGGTTTCGCCCCGCCAGGAATGTTGTACAATACTATATCCGAGATGTTAGGTTGCCTTAGGTTAGGATATATAACGTTATAGACGTATATAATGTCCGAACTGTGACGTACGGGGCGACACGAACGGGATTCTGTGAAACATTACCAGCGTGGGTCTAGATGGGATAGGTTAGGTTATATTACGTTGTAGACGTATATAATGTTCCCACCGAGAAGTAGGTTCCGCCCCGCCAGGAATGTTGTAAAATACTACATCCGATATGTTAGGTTGCCTTAGGTTAGGATATATAACGTTATAGACGTATACAATTTCCCCACCGAGACGTACGTGACGACACGCACTGGATTCTGTAAAACATTACCAGCGAGGGGCTAGATGGGTTAGGTTAGGTTATATTACGTTATGGACGTATATAATGTTCCCACCGAGAAATAGGGGCCGACCCGCCTGGAATGTTGTAAAATACTACATCCGATATGTTAGGTTGCCTTAGGTTAGGATATATAACGTTATAGACGCATACAATTTCTCCACCGAGAAGTACGGCCCGACACGACCGGGATTCTGTTAAACATTACCAGCGAGGGGCTAGATGTGTTAGGTTAGGTTATATTACGTTATGGACGTACATAATGTACCCAGCGAGAATTAGGGGCCGACCCCTGTGGAATGTTGTAAAATACTACATCCGAGATGTTAGGTTGCCTTAGGTTAGGATATATAACGTTATAGACGCATACAATTTCCCCACCGAGAAGTACGGGCCGACACCACCAGGATTCTGTTCAACATTACCAGCGATGGGCTAGATGGGTTAGGTTAGGTTATATTACGTTGTAGACGTATATAATGTTCCCACCGAGAAGTAGGTTCCGCCCCGCCAGGAATGTTGTAAAATACTATATCCGAGATGTTAGGTTGCCTTAGGTTAGGATATATAACGTTATAGACGTATATAATGTCCGAAATGTGACGTACGGGGCGACACGAACGAGATTCTGTGAAACATTACCAGCGTGGGTCTAGATGGGATAGGTTAGGTTATATTACGTTGTAGACGTATATAATGTTCCCACCGAGAAGTAGGTTCCGCCCCGCCAGGAATGTTGTAAAATACTACATCCGATATGTTAGGTTGCCTTAGGTTAGGATATATAACGTTATAGACGCATACAATTTCTCCACCGAGAAGTACGGCCCGACACGACCGGGATTCTGTAAAACATTACCAGCGTGGGGCTAGATGTGTTAGGTTAGGTTATATTACGTTATAGACGTATATAATTTACCCAACGAGAATTAGGGGCCGACCCTAGTGGAATGTTGTAAAATACTACATTCGAGATGTTAGGTTGCCTTAGGTTAGGATATATAACGTTCTAGACGCATATAATGTCCCCACCGAGAAGTACGGGCTGACACGACCGGGATTCTGTAAAACATTACCAGCGTGGGGCTAGATGTGTTAGGTTAGGTTATATTACGTTATAGACGTATATAATTTACCCAACGAGAATTAGGGGCCGACCCGAGTGGAATGTTGTAAAATACTACATTCGATATGTTAGGTTGCCTTAGGTTAGGATACATAACGTTATAGACGTATATAATGTCCGCACAGTGACGTACGGGTGACACGAACGGGATTCTGTGAAACATTACCAGCGAGGGTCTAGATGGGTTAGGTTAGGTTATATTACGATATAGACTTATATAATGTTCCCACCGAGAAGTAGGGTCCGCCCCGCCAGGAATGTTGTAAAATACTACATCCGTATGTTAGGTTGCCTTAGGTTAGGATATATAACGTTATAGACGCATACAATTTACCCACCGAGAAGTACGGGCCGACACGACCGGGATTCTGTAAAACATTACCAGCGATGGGCTAGATGGGTTAGGTTAGGTTATATTACGTTGTAGACGTATATAGTGTTCCCACCGAGAAGTAGGGGGCGACCCACCAGGAAAGTTGTAAAATACTACATCCGATATGTTGGGTTGCCTGAGGTTAGGATATATAACGTTATAGACGCATACAATTTTCCCACCGAGAAGTACGGGCCGACACGACGGGGATTCTGTAAAACATTACCAGCGATGGGCTAGATGGGTTAGGTTAGGTTATATTACGTTGTAGACGTATATAATGTTCCCACCGAGAAGTAGGTTCCGCCCCGCCAGGAATGTTGTAAAATACTACATCCGAGATGTTAGGTTGCCTTAGGTTAGGATATATAACGTTATAGACGCATACAATGTCCCCACCGAGACGTACTGAACGACACGAACTGGATTCTGTAAAACATTACCAGCGAGGGGCTAGATGGGTTAGGTTAGGTAATATTACGTTGTAGACGTATATAATGTTCCCACCGAGAAGTAGGGGGCGACCCACCAGGAATGTTGTAAAATACGACATCCGAGATGTTAGGTTGCCTTAGGTTAGGATATATAACGTTCTAGACGCATATAATGTCCCCACCGAGAAGTACGGGCTGACACGACCGGGATTCTGTAAAACATTACCAGCGAGGGGCTAGATGTGTTAGGTTAGGTTATATTACGTTATAGACGTATATAATTTACCCAACGAGAATTAGGGGCCGACCCGAGTGGAATGTTGTAAAATACTACATTCGAGATGTTAGGTTGCCTTAGGTTAGGATATATAACGTTATATACGTATATAATGTCCGCACAGTGACGTACGGGTGACACGAACGGGATACAGTGAAACGTTACCAGCGAGGGTCTAGATGGGTTAGATTAGGTTATATTACGATATAGACTTATATAATGTTCCCACCGAGAAGTAGGGTCCGCCCCGCCAGGAATGTTGTAAAATACTACATCCGATATGTTAGGTTGCCTTAGGTTAGGATATATAACGTTATAGACACATACAATTTTCCCACCGAGAAGTACGGGCCGACACAACCGGGATTCTGTAAAACATTACCAGCGAGGGGCTAGATGGGTTAGGTTAGGTTATATTACGTTATGGACGTACATAATGTACCCAGCGAGAATTAGGGGCCGACCCCTGTGGAATGTTGTAAAATACTACATCCGAGATGTTAGGTTGCCTTAGGTTAGGATATATAACGTTATAGACGTATATAATGTCCGAACTGTGACGTACGGGGCGACACGAACTGGATTCTGTAAAACGTTACCAGCGAGGGGCTAGATGGGTTAGGTTAGGTAATATTACGTTGTAGACGTATATAATGTTCCCACCGAGAAGTAGGGGGCGACCCACCAGGAATGTTGTAAAATACGACATCCGAGATGTTAGGTTGCCTTAGGTTAGGATATATAACGTTCTAGACGCATATAATGTCCCCACCGAGAAGTACGGGCTGACACGACCGGGATTCTGTAAAACATTACCAGCGTGGGGCTAGATGTGTTAGGTTAGGTTATATTACGTTATAGACGTATATAATTTACCCAACGAGAATTAGGGGCCGACCCGAGTGGAATGTTGTAAAATACTACATTCGAGATGTTAGGTTGCCTTAGGTTAGGATACATAACGTTATAGACGTATATAATGTCCGCACAGTGACGTACGGGTGACACGAACGGGATTCTGTGAAACATTACCAGCGAGGGTCTAGATGGGTTAGGTTAGGTTATATTACGATATAGACTTATATAATGTTCCCACCGAGAAGTAGGTTCCGCCCCGCCAGGAATGTTGTAAAATACTACATCCGAGATGTTAGGTTGCCTTAGGTTAGGATATATAACGTTATAGACGCATACAATTTTCCCACCGAGAAGTACGGGCCGACACGACCGGGATTCTGTAAAACATTACCAGCGAGGGGCTAGATGGGTTAGGTTAGGTTATATTACGTTGTAGACGTATATAATGTTCCCACCGAGACGTAGGTTCCGCCCCGCCAGGAATGTTGTAAAATACTATATCCGAGATGTTAGGTTGCCTTAGGTTAGGATATATAACGTTATAGACGTATATAATGTCCGAACTGTGACGTACGGGGCGACACGAACGGGATTCTGTGAAACATTACCAGCGTGGGTCTAGATTGGTTAGGTTAGGTTATATTACGTTGTAGACGTATATAATGTTCCCACCTAGAAGTAGGTTCCGCCCCGCCAGGAATGTTGTAAAATACTACATCCGATATGTTAGGTTGCCTTAGGTTAGGATATATAACGTTATAGACGTATACAATTTCCCCACCGAGACGTACGTGACGACACGCACTGGATTCTGTAAAACATTACCAGCGAGGGGCTAGATGGGTTAGGTTAGGTTATATTACGTTATGGACGTATATAATGTTCCCACCGAGAAATAGGGGCCGACCCGCCTGGAATGTTGTAAAATACTACATTTGAGATGTTAGGTTGCCTTAGGTTAGGATATATAACGTTATAGACGTATATAATGTCCGCACCGTGACGAACGGTGCGACACGAACTGGATTCTGTAAAACATTACCAGCGAGGGGCTAGATGGGTTAGGTTAGGTAATATTACGTTGTAGACGTATATAATGTTCCCACCGAGAAGTAGGGGGCGACCCACCAGGAATGTTGTAAAATACTACATCCGAGATGTTAGGTTGCCTTAGGTTAGGATATATAACGTTCTAGACGCATATAATGTCCCCACCGAGAAGTACGGGCTGACACGACCGGGATTCTGTAAAACATTACCAGCCAGGGGCTAGATGTGTTAGGTTAGGTTATATTACGTTATGGACGTACATAATGTACCCAGCGAGAATTAGGGGCCGACCCCTGTGGAATGTTGTGAAATACTACATTCGAGATGTTAGGTTGCCTTAGGTTAGGATACATAACGTTATAGACGTATATAATGTCCGCACAGTGACGTACGGGTGACACGAACGGGATTCTGTGAAACATTACCAGCGAGGGTCTAGATGGGTTAGGTTAGGTTATATTACGATATAGACTTATATAGTGTTCCCACCGAGAAGTAGGTTCCGCCCCGCCAGGAATGTTGTAAAATACTACATCCGAGATGTTAGGTTGCCTTAGGTTAGGATATATGACGTTATAGACGTATATAATGTCCGCACCGTGACGTACGGTGCGACACGAACTGGATTCTGTAAAACATTACCAGCGAGGGGCTAGATGGGTTAGGATAGATAATATTACGTTGTAGACGTATATAATGTTCCCACCGAGAAGTAGGGGGCGACCCACCAGGAATGTTGTAAAATACTACATCCGAGATGTTAGGTTGCCTTAGGTTAGGATATATAACGTTCTAGACGCATATAATGTCCCCACCGAGAAGTACGGGCTGACACGACCGGGATTCTGTAAAACATTACCAGCGAGGGGCTAGATGTGTTAGGTTAGGTTATATTACGTTATGGACGTATATAATGTACCCAGCGAGAATTAGGGGCCGACCCCTGTGGAATGTTGTAAAATACTACATTCGAGATGTTAGGTTGCCTTAGGTTAGGATATATAACGTTATAGACGTATATAATGTCCGCACAGTGACGTACGGGTGACACGAACGGGATTCTGTGAAACATTACCAGCGAGGGGCTAGATGGGTTAGGTTAGGTTATATTACGCTATGGACGTATATAATGTTCCCACCGAGAATTAGGTTCCGCCACGCCAGGAATGTTGTAAAATACTACATCCGATATGTTAGGTTGCCTTAGGTTAGGATATATAACGTTATAGACGTATACAATTTCCCCACCGAGACGTACGGGACGACACGCACTGGATTCTGTAAAGCATTACCAGCGAGGGGCTAGATGGGTTAGGTTAGGTTATATTACGTTATGTACGTATATAATGTTCCCACCGAGAAATAGGGGCCGACCCGCCTGGAATGTTGTAAAATACTACATCCGAGATGTTAGGTTGCCTTAGGTTAGGATATATAACGTTATAGACGCATACAATGTCCCCACCGAGACGTACGGGACGACACGAACTGGATTCTGTAAAATATTGCCAGCGATGGGCTAGATGGGTTAGGTTAGGTTATATTACAATATAGACTTATATAATGTTCCCACCGAGAAGTAGGTTCCGCACCGCCACGAATGTTGTAAAATACTACATCCGATATGTTAGGTTGCCTTAGGTTAGGATATATAACGTTAGAGACGTATACAATTTCCCCACCGAGACGTACGTGATGACACGCACTGGATTCTGTAAAACATTACCAGCGAGGGGCTAGATGGGTTAGGTTAGGTTATATTACGTTATGGACGTATATAATGTTCCCACCGAGAAATAGGGGCCGACCCGCCTGGAATGTTGTAAAATACTACATTTGAGATGTTAGGTTGCCTTAGGTTAGGATATATAACGTTATAGACGTATATAATGTCCGCACCGTGACGTACGGTGCGACACGAACTGGATTCTGTAAAACATTACCAGCGAGGGGCTAGATGGGTTAGGTTAGGTAATATTACGTTGTAGACGTATATAATGTTCCCACCGAGAAGTAGGGGGCGACCCACCAGGAATGTTGTAAAATACTACATCCGAGATGTTAGGTTGCCTTAGGTTAGGATATATAACGTTCTAGACGCATATAATGTCCCCACCGAGAAGTACGGGCTGACACGACCGGGATTCTGTAAAACATTACCAGCGAGGGGCTAGATGGGTTAGGATAGGTTATATTACATTATAGACGTATATAATGTTCCCACCGAGAAGTAGGGGCCGACACGCCTGGAATGATGTAAAACACTACATTTGAGATATTAGGTTGCCTCACGTTAGGATATATAACGTTCTAGACGCAAGTAATGTCCCCACCGAGATGTAAGGGCCGACACGACCGGGATTCTGTAAAACATTACCAGCGTGGGGCTAGATGGGTTAGGTTAGGTTATATTACGTTATGGACGTATATAATGTTCCCACCGAGAAGCAAGTTACGCACCGCCAGGAATGTTGTAAAATACTACATCCGAGATTATAGGTTACCTTAGGTTAGGGTATGTAACGTTATAGACGCATACAATGTCCCCACCGAGACGTACCGGACGACACGAACTGGATTCTGTAAAACATTACCAGCGAGGGGCTAAATGGGTTAGGTTAGGTTATATTGCGATATAGACGTATATAATGTTCCCACCGAGAAGTAGGGGCCGACCCGCCAGGAATGTTGTAAAATACTACATCCGAGATGTTAGGTTGCCTTAGGTTAGGATATATAACGTTATAGACGTATATAATGTTCCCACAGTGAAGTAGGGGCCCACCCGCCTGCAATCTTGTAAAATACTACAATCGAGATGTTAGGTTGCCTTAGGTTAGGATATATAACGTTATAGACCTATATAATCTCCGCATCGTGACGTACGGGACGACACGAACGAGATTCTGTAAAACATTACCAGCGAAGTTCTTGATGGGTTAGGTTAGGTTATATTAGTTTATAGACGTATATAATGTTCCCGTCGAGAAACAAGGGCCGACCCGCCTGAAATGTTGTAAAATACTACATTCGAGATGTTAGGTTGCCTTAGGTTAGGATACATAACGTTATAGACTTATATAATGACCGCACCGAGACGTACTTGACGACACGAATGGGATTCTGTAAAACATTACCAGCTAGGGTCTAGATGGGTTAGGTTAGGTTATATTGCGACATAGTCGTATATAATGTTCCCACCGAGAAGTAGGGGCCGACCCGCCAGGAATGTAGTAAACTACTACATCCGAGATGTTAGGTTGCCTTAGGTTAGGATATATAACGTTATAGACCCATATAATGTCCGCACCGTGAAGTACGGGCCGATACGACCGGGATTCTGTAAAACATTACCAGCGAAGTTCTAGATGGGTTAGGTTAGGTTTTATTACGTTATAGACGTATATAATGTTCCCATAGAGAACTAAGGGCCGACCCGCCTGAAATGTTGTAAAATACTACATTCGAGATAGTTAGGTTGCCTTAGGTTAGGACATATAACGTTATAGACTTATATAATGTCCGCACCGAGAAGTACGGGGCGACACGAACGGGATTCTGCGAAACATTACCAGCGAGGGTCTAGGTGGGTTAGATTAGGTTATATTACGATATAGACTTATATAATATTCCCACTCAGAAGTAGGGGCCGACCCGCCTGGAATGTTGTAAAATACTACATTTGAGATGTTAGGTTGCCTTAGGTTAGGATATATAAACTTATAGACCTGTATAATGTCCGCACCGTGAAGTACGGGGCGACACGAACGGGATTCTGTGAAACATTACCAGCGAGGGTCTAGGTGTGTTAGGTTAGGTTATATTACGATATAGACTTATATAATGTTCCCACCGAGAAGTAGGGGCCGACCCGCCTGGAATGTGTTAAAATACTACATTCGATATGTTAGGTTGCCTTTGGTTGGGATATATAACGTTATAGACGTATATAATGTTCTCACAGAGAAGTAGGGGCCCACCCGCCTGGAATCTTGTAAAATACTACAATCGGGATGTTAGGTTGCCATAGGTTATGATATATAACGTTATAGACCTATATAATTTCCGCAGCGAGACGTACGGAACGACACGAACGAGAATCTGTAAAACATTACCAGCGAGGGTCTAGATGGGTTAGGTTAGGTTATATTACGTTATAGACGTATATAATGATCCCACCGCGAATTAGGGGCCGACACGCCAGGAATGTTGTGAAATACTACATTCGAGATGTGAGGTTGCCTTAGGGTAGGATATACAACGTTATAGACGTATGTAATGTCCCCACCGAGAAGTACGGGCCTATACGACCGGGATTCTGTAAAACATTATCACCGAGGTAGAAAATGGGTTAGGTTAGGTTATATTACAATATAGAAGTATATAATGTTCCCACTCAGAAGTAGGGGCCGACCCGCCAGGAATGTAGTAAACTACTACATCCGAGATGTTAGGTTGCCTTAGGTTAGGATATATAACGTTATAGACCCATATAATGTCCGCACCGAGACGTACGGGCCGACACGACCGGGATTCTGTAAAACATTATCACCGAGGGGCAAAATGGGTTAGGTTAGGCTATGTTACGATATAGAAGTATATAATGTTCCCACTCAGAAGTAGGGGCCGACCCGCCTGGAATGTTGTAAAATACTACATTCGAGAGGTTAGGTTGCCTTAGGGTGAGATATATAAAGTTATATACGTATATAATGTTACCACCGGGAAGTAGGGGCCGACCCGCCTGGAATGTTGTAAAATACTACAATCGAGATGTTAGGTTGCCTTAGGTTAGGATATATAACGTTCTAGATGCATATAATTTCCCCACCGAGCAGTACGGGCCGACACGACCGGGATTCTGTAAAACACTACCGCCGAGGGGCTAGATTGGTTAGGATAGGTTTTATTACGTTATGGTCGTGTATAATGTTCCCACCGAGAAGTAGGGGACGACCCGCCAGGAATTTCGGAAAATACTACATCAGAGGTGTTAGGTTGCCTTAGGTTAGGACATATAACGTTATAGACGCATACAATGTCCCCACCGAGACGTACGGAACGATACGAACTGGATTCTGTAAAACATTACCAGCGAGGGGCTAGATGGGTTAGGTTAGGTTATATTACGTTATGGACGTATATAATGTTCCCACCGAGAAGTAGGGGCCGACGCGCCAGGTATTTTGGAAAATACTACATCCGAGATATTAGGTTGCCTTAGGCCAGGATATATAACGTTCTAGACGCATATAATTTCCCCACCGAGAAGTACGGGGAGACACGACCGGGATTCTGTAAAACATTACCAGCGAGGGGCTAGAAGGGTTAGGTTAGGTTAAATTACGTTATGGACGAATATAATGTTCCCACCGAGAAGTAGGGGCCGACACGCCAGGAATGTTGTAAAATACTACATTCCAGATGTTAGGTAGCCTTCTTTTGGGATATACAATGTTATAGACGTACATAATGTCCCCGCCGAGAAGAACGGACAGAGACGACCGGGATTCTGTGAAACATTATCACTTAGGGGCAAAATGGGTTAGGTTAGGTTATATTACGATATAGACGTATACAGTGTTCCCACCTAGAAGTAGGGGCCGACCCGCCAGGAATTTTGGAATATACTACATCCGAGATGTTAGGTTGCCTTAGGTCAGGATATATAACGTTATAGGCGCATACAATGTCCCCACCGAGACTTACGGGACGACACGTACTGGATTCTGTAAAACATTACCAGCGAGGGGCTAGATGGGTTATTTTAGGTAATATTACGTTGTAGACGTATATAATGTTCCCACCGAGAAGTAGGGGCCGACGCGCCAGGTATTTTGGAAAATACTACATCCGAGATATTAGGTTGCCTTAGGTTAGGATATATAACGTTCTAGACGCATATAATTTCCCCACCGAGAAGTACGGGGAGACACGACCGGGATTCTGTAAAACATTACCCGCGAGGAGCTAGATGGGTTAGGTTAGGTTATATTACGTTATAGACGTATATACTGCACCCAACGAGAATTAGGGGCCGACCCGAGTGGAATGTTGTAAAATCCTAGATTCAAGAAGTTAGGTTGCCTTAGGTTAGGATATATATCGTCATAGACTTATATAATGTCCGCACCGAGTTGTATGGGGCGACACGAACGGGATTCTGTAAAACATTACCGCCGAGGGGCTAGATGGGTTAGGTTAGGTTAAATTACGTTATGGACGAATATAATGTTCCCACCGAGAAGTAGGGGCCGACCCGCCAGGAATTTTGGAAAATACTACATCCGAGATATTAGGTTGGCTTAGGTTAGGATATATAATGTTATAGACGCATACAATGTCCCCACCGAAACGTACGGGACGACACGAACTGGATTCTGTAAAACATTACCAGCGAGGGGCTAGATGGGTTAGGTTAGGTAATATTACTTTGTAGACGTATATAATGTTCCCACCGACAAGTACGTCCCGATCCGCCAGGAATGTTGTAAAATACTACATCCGAGATGTTAGGTTGCCTTAGGTTAGGATATATAACGTTATAGACGTATATAATGTCCCCACCGAGAAGGATGAGCCAACACGACCGTGATTCTGTAAAACATTACCAGCGAGGGGCTAGATGGGTTAGGTTAGGTAACATTACGATGTAGACGTATATACTGTACCCAACGAGAATTAGGGGCCGACCCGAGTGGAATGTTGTAAAATACTACATTCGAGATGTTAGGTTGCCTTAGGTTAGGATATATAACGTCATAGACTTATATAATGTCCGCACCGAGACGTACGGGACGACACGAACGGGATTCTGTAAAACATTACCGCGGAGGGGCTAGATGGGTTAGGTTAGGTTATATTACGTTATGGACGAATATAATGTTCCGAGCGAGAAGTAGGGGCCGACCCGCGAGGAATGTTGTAAAATACTGCATCCGAGATGTTAAGTTGCCTTAAGTTAGGATATATAACGTTATAGACGTATATAATGTCCCCACCGAGAAGTATGAGCCAACACAACCGGAATTCTGTAAAACATTATCAACGAGGGGCAAAATGGGTTAGGTTAGGTTATATTACGGTATAGACGTATATAATGTGCCCACCGAGCAGTAGGGGCCGACCCGCCTGGAATGTTGTAAAATACTACATTCGAGATGTTAAGTTGCCTTAGGTTAGGATATATAACGTTATAGACGCATACAATGTCCCCACCGAGACGTACGGGACGACACGTACTGGATTCTGCAAAACATTACCGGCGAGGGGCTAGATGGGTTATTTTAGGTAATATTACGTTGTAGACGTATATAATGTTCCGAGCGAGAAGTAGGGGCCGACCCGCGAGGAATGTTGTAAAATAATACATCCGAGATGTTAGGTTGCCTTAGGTTAGGATATATAACGTTCTAGACGCATATAATTTCCCCACCGAGAAGTACAGGGAGACACGACCGGGATTCTGTAAAACATTACCAGCGAGGGGCTAGAAGGGTTAGGTTGGTTAAATTACGTTATGGACGAATATAATGTTCCCACCGAGAAGTAGGGGCCGACCCGCCAGGAATGTTGTAAAATACTGCATCCGAGATGTTAAGTTGCCTTAGGTTAGGATATATAACGTTATAGACGCATACAATGTCCCCACCGAAACGTACGGGACGACACGAACTGGATTCTGTAAAACATTACCAGCGAGGGGCTAGATGGGTTAGGTTAGGCAATATTACGTTGTAGACGTATATAATGTTCCCACCGAGAAGTACGTCCCGATCCGCCAGGAATGTTGTAAAATACTACATCCGAGATGTTAGGTTGCCTTAGGTTAGGATATATAACGTTATAGACGTATATAATGTCCCCACCGAGAAGTATGAGCCAACACGACGGGGATTCTGTAAAACATTATCAACGAGGGTCAAAATGGGTTAGCTTAGGTTATATTACGATATAGACGTATATAATGTGCCCACCGAGCAGTAGGGGCCGACCCGCCTGGAATGTTGTAAGATACTACATTCGAGATGTTAAGTTGCCTTAGGTTAGGATATATAACGTTATAGACTTATATAATGTCCGCACCGAGACGTACTGGACCACACGAACGGGATTCTGTAAAACATTACCGCCGAGGGGCTAGATGGGTTAGGTTAGGTTATATTACGTTATGGACGAATATAATGTTCCCACCGAGAAGTAGGGGCCGACCCGCCAGGAATTTTGGAAAATATTACATCCGAGATGTTAGGTTGCCTTAGGTTAGGATATATAACGTTATAGACGCATACAATGTCCCCACCGAGACGTACGGGACGATACGAACTGGATTCTGTAAAACATTACCAGCGAGGGGCTAGATGGGTTAGGTTAGGTTATATTACGTTATGGACGTATATAATGTTCCCACCGAGAAGTAGGGGCCGACGCGCCAGGTATTTTGGAAAATACTACATCCGAGATATTAGGTTGCCTTAGGTTAGGATATATAACGTTCTAGACGCATATAATTTCCCCACCGAGAAGTACGGGGAGACACGACCGGGATTCTGTAAAACATTACCAGCGAGGGGCTAGAAGGGTTAGGTTAGGTTAAATTACGTTATGGACGAATATAATGTTCCCACCGAGAAGTAGGGGCCGACACGCCAGGAATGTTGTAAAATACTGCATCCGAGATGTTAAGTTGCCTTAGGTTAGGATATATAACGTTATAGACGTATATAATGTCCCCACCGAGAAGTATGAGCCAACACGACCGGGATTCTGTAAAACATTATCAACGAGGGGCAAAATGGGTTAGGTTAGGTTATATTACGGTATAGACATATATAATGTGCCCACCGAGCAGTAGGGGCCGACCCGCCTGGAATGTTGTAAAATACTACATTCGAGATGTTAAGTTGCCTTAGGTTAGGATATATAACGTTATAGACGCATACAATGTCCACACCGAGACGTACGGGACGACACGTACTGGATTCTGCAAAACATTACCAGCGAGGGGCTAGATGGTTTATTTTAGGTAATATTACGTTGTAGACGTATATAATGTTCCGAGCGAGAAGTAGGAGCCGACCCGCGAGGAATGTTGTAAAATACTACATCCGAGATGTTAGGTTGCCTTAGGTTAGGATATATAACGTTCTAGACGCATATAATTTCCCCACCGAGAAGTACGGGGAGACACGACCGGGATTCTGTAAAACATTACCCGCGAGGGGCTAGATGGGTTAGGTTATGTTAAATGACGTTATGGACGAATATAATGTTCCCACCGAGAAGTAGGGGCCGACACGCCAGGAATGTTGTAAAATACTGCATCCGACATGTTAAGTTGCCTTAGGTTAGGATATATAACGTTATAGACGTATATAATGTCCCCACCGAGAAGTATGAGCCAACACGACCGGGATTCTGTAAAACATTTTCAACGAGGGGCAAAATGGGTTAGGTTAGGTTATATTACGGTATAGACATATATAATGTGCCCACCGAGCAGTAGGGGCCGACCCGCCTGGAATGTTGTAAAATACTACATTCGAGATGTTAAGTTGCCTTAGGTTAGGATATATAACGTTATAGACGCATACAATGTCCCCACCGAGACGTACGGGACGACACGTACTGGATTCTGCAAAACATTACCAGCGAGGGGCTAGATGGGTTATTTTAGGTAATATTACGTTGTAGACGTATATAATGTTCCGAGCGAGAAGTAGGGGCCGACCCGCGAGGAATGTTGTAAAATACTACATCCGAGATGTTAGGTTGCCTTAGGCTAGGATATATAACGTTATAGACGCATACAATGTCCCCACCGAGAAGTACGGGGAGGCACGACCGGGATTCTGTAAAACATTACCCGCGAGGGGCTAGATGGGTTAGGTTATGTTATATTACGTTATAGACGTATATACTGCACCCAACGAGAATTAGGGGCCGACCCGAGTGGATTGTTGTAAAATACTACATTCTAGATGTTAGGTTGCCTTAGGTTAGGATATATAACGTCATAGACTTATATAATGTCCGCACCGAGACGTACGGGACGACACGTACTGGATTCTGTAAAACATTACCAGCGAGGGGCTAGATGGGTTATTTTAGGTAATATTACGTTGTAGACGTATATAATGTTCCCACCGAGAAGTAGGGGCCGACCCGCCAGGAATGTTGTAAAATACTACATCCGAGATGTTAGGTTGCCTTAGGTTAGGATATATAACGTTCTAGACGCATATAATTTCCCCACCGTGAAGTACGGGGAGACACGACCGGGATTCTGTAAAACATTACCAGCGAGGGGCTAGATGGGTTAGGTTAGGTTATATTACGTTATAGACGTATATAATGTACCCAACGAGAATTAGGGGCCGACCCGAGTGGAATGTTGTAAAATCCTAGATTCGAGAAGTTAGGTTGCCTTAGGTTAGGATATATAACGTCATAGACTTATATAATGTCCGCACCGAGTTGTATGGGGCGACACGAACGGGATTCTGTAAAACATTACCGCCGAGAGGCTAGATGGGTTAGGTTAGGTTAAATTACGTTATGGACGAATATAATGTTCCCACCGAGAAGTAGGGGCCGACCCGCCAGGAATGTTGTAAAATACTACATCCGAGATGTTAGGTTGCCTTAGGTTAGGATATATAACGTTCTTGACGCATATAATTTCCCCACCGACACGTACGGGACGCCACGAACGGGATTCTGTAAAATATTACCGCCGAGGGGCTAGATGGGTTAGGTTAGGTTATATTACGTTATGGACGAATATAATGTTCCCACCGAGAAGTAGGTTCCGCCCCGTCAGGAATGTTGTAAAATACTACATCCGAGATGTTAGTTTGCCTTTGGTTAGGATATATAAAGTTATAGACGCATACAATGTCCCCACCGAGACGTACGGGACGATACGTACTGGATTCTGTAAAACATTACCAGCGAGGTGCTAGATGGGTTATTTTAGGTAATATTACGTTGTAGACGTATATAATGTTCCCACCGAGAAGTAGGGGCCGACCCGCCAGGAATGTTGTGAAATACTACATTCGAGATGTTAGGTTGCCTTCGGGTGGGATATACAATGTTATAGACGTATATAATGTCCCCACCGAGACGTACGGGACGACACGAACGTGATTCTGTAAAACATTATCAACGAGGGGCAAAATGGGTTAGGTTTGGATATATTACGATATAGACGTATATAATGTGCCCACCGAGCAGTAGGGGCCGACCCGCCAGGAATGTTGTAAAATACTACATCCGAAATGTTAGGTTGCCTTAGGTTAGGATATATAACGTTATAGACTTATATAATGTCCGCACCGAGACGTACGGGACGCCACGAACGGGATTCTGTAAAACATTACCGCCGACGGGCTGGATGGGTTAGGTTAGGTTATATTACGTTCTGGACGAATACAATGTTCCCACCGAGAAGTAGGGGCTGACCCGCCAGGAGTTTTGGAAAATACTACATCCGAGATGTTAGGTTGCCTTAGGTTAGGATATATAACGTTATAGACGCATACAATGTCCCGACCGACACGTACGGGACGCCACGAACGGGATTCTGTAAAACACTACCGCCGAGGTGCTAGATGGGTTAGGTTAGGTTATATTACGTTATGGACGAATATAATGTTCCCACCGAGAAGTAGGGGACGACCTGCCTGGAATTTTGGAAAATACTACATCCGAGATGTTAGGTTGCCTTAGGTTAGGATACATAACGTTATAGACGCATTCAATATCCCCACCGAGACGAACGGGACGATACGAACTGGATTCTGTAAAACATTACCAGCGAGGGGCTAGATGGCTTAGGTTAGGTAATATTACGTTGTAGACGTATATAATTTGCCCACCGAGAAGTAGGTTCCGCCCCGTCAGGAATGTTGTAAAATACTACATCCGAGATGTTAGTTTGCCTTAGGTTAGGATATATAACGTTATAGACGCATACAATGTCCCCACCGAGACGTACGGGACGATACGTACTGGATTCTGTAAAACATTACCAGCGAGGGGCTAGATGGGTTATTTTAGGTAATATTACGTTGTAGACGTATACAATGTTCCCACCGGGAAGTAGGGGTCGACCCGCCAGGAATGTTGTAAAACACTACATTTGAGATGTTAGGTTGCCTTGGGTTAGGCTATATAACGTTATAGACGTATATAATGTCCGAACCGTGACGTACGGGGCGACACGTACTGGATTCTGTAAAACATTACCAGCGAGGGGCTAGATGGTTTATTTTAGGTAATATTACGTTGTAGACGCATATAATGTTCCCACCGAGAAGTATTGGCCGACCCGCCAGGAATGTTGTAAAATACTACATCCGAAATGTTAGGTTGCCTTAGGTTAGGATATATAACGTTATAGACTTATATAATGTCCGCACCGAGACGTACAGGACGCCACGACCGGCGTTCTGTAAAACATTACCGGCGACGGGCTAGATGGGTTAGGTTAGGTTATATTACGTTATGGACGAATACAATGTTCCCACCGAGAAGTAGGGGCTGTCCCGCCAGGAGTTTTGGAAAATACTACATCCGAGATGTTAGGTTGCCTTAGGTTAGAATATATAACGTTATAGACGCATACAGTGTCCCCACCGACACGTACGGGACGCCACGAACGGGATTCTGTAAAACATTACCGCCGAGGGGCTAGATGGGTTAGGTTAGGTTATATTACGTTATGGACGAATATAATGTTCCCACCGAGAAGTAGGGGCCGACCCGCCAGGTATTTTGGAAAATACTACATCCGAGATGTTAGGTTGCCTTAGGTTAGGTTATATAACATTATAGACGTATATAATGTCCCCACCGAGAAGTACGGGCTGACACGACCGGGATTCTGTAAAACATTACCAGCGAGGGGCTAGATGTGTTAGGTTAGGTTATATTACGTTATAGACGTATATAATTTACCCAACGAGAATTAGGGGCCGACCCGAGTGGAATGTTGTAAAATACTACATTCGAGATGTTAGGTTGCCTTAGGTTAGGATATATAACGTTATAGACGTATATAATGTCCGCACAGTGACGTACGGGTGACACGAACGGGATTCTGTGAAACATTTCCAGCGAGGGTCTAGATGGGTTAGGTTAGGTTATATTACGATGTAGACTTATATAATGTTCCCACCGTGAAGTAGGTTCCGCCCCGCCAGGAATGTTGTAAAATACTACATCCGAGATGTTAAGTTGCCTTTGGTTAGGATATATAACGTTATAGACGCATACAATTTTCCCACCGAGAAGTACGGGCCGACACGACCGGGATTCTGTAAAACATTACCAGCGTGGGTCTAGATGAGTTAGGTTAGGTTATATTATGATATAGAATTATATAATGTTCCCACCGAGAAGTAGGTTCCGCCCCGGCAGGAATTTTGTAATATACTACATCCGAGATATTAGGTTGCCTTAGATTAGGATATATAACGTTATAGACGCATACAAAGTCCCCACCGTGACGTACGGGGCGACACTACTGGATTCTGTAAAACATTACCAGCGAGGGGCTAGATGGGTTATTTTAGGTAATATTACGTTGTAGACGTATACAATGTTCCCACCGGGAAGTAGGGGCCGACCCGCCAGGATTGTTGTAAAATACTACATCCGAGATGTTAGCTTGCCTTAGGTTAGGATATATAACGTTCTAGACGCATATAATTTCCCCTCCCCCCCCCCCCCGCCGAGAAGTACGGGGAGACACGACCGGGATTCTGTAAAACATTACCAGCGAGGGGCTAGATGGGTTAGGTTAGGTTATATTACGTTATAGACGTATATAATGTACCCAACGAGAAATAGGGGCCGACCCGAGTGGAATGTTGTAAAATACTACATTCGAGATGTTAGGTTGCCTTAGGTTAGGATATATAACGTCATAGACTTATATAATGTCCGCACCGAGACGTACGGGACGACACGAACGGGATTCTGTAAAACATTACCGCCGAGGGGCTAGAACGGGTTAGGTTAGGTTAAATTACGTTATGGACGAATATAATGTTCCCACCGAGAAGTAGGGGCCGACCCGCCAGGAATGTTGTAAAATACTACATTTGAGATGTTAGGTTGCCTTAGGTTAGGCTATATAACGTTATAGACGTATATAATGTCCGAACCGTGACGTACGGGGCGACACGTACTGGATTCTGTAAAACATTACCAGCGAGGGGCTAGATGGGTTATTTTAGGTAATATTACGTTGTAGACGCACATAATGTTCCCGCCGAGAAGTATTGGCCGACCCGCCAGGAATGTTGTAAAATACTACATCCGAAATGTTAGGTTGCCTTAGGTTAGGATATATAACGTTATAGACTTATATAATGTCCGCACCGAGACGTACGGGACGCCACGAACGGGATTCTGTAAAACATTACCGCCGACGGGCTAGATGGGTTAGGTTAGGTTATATTACGTTATGGACGAATATAATGTTCCCACCGAGAAGTAGGGGCCGATCCGCCTGGAAATTTGGAAAATACTACATCCGAGATGTTAGGTTGCCTTAGGTTAGGATACATAACGTTGTAGACGCATACAATATCCCCACCGAGACGTACGGGACGATACGAACTGGATTCTGTAAAACATTACCAGCGAGGTGCTAGATGGGTTATTTTAGGTAATATTACGTTGTAGACGTATATAATGTTCCCACCGAGATGTAGGGCCCGACCCGCCAGGAATGTTGTGAAATACTACATTCGAGATGTTAGGTTGCCTTCCGGTGGGATATACAATGTTATAGACGTATATAATGTGCCCACCGCGACGTACGGGACAACACGAACGGGATTCTGTAAAACATTACCGCCGAGGGGCTAGATGGGTTAGGTTAGGTTGTACTACGATATGGACGAATATAATGTTCCCACCGAGAAGTAGGTGCCGACCCGCCAGGAATTTTGGAAAATACTACATCCGAGATGTTAGGTTGCCTTAGGTTAGGATATATAACGTTATAGACGTATATAATGTCCGAACCGAGACGTACGGTACGATACGAACTGGATTCTGTAAAGCATTACCAGCGAGGGGCTAGATGGGTTAGGTTAGGTTATATTACGTTATGGACGTATATAATGTTTCCACCGAGAAGTAGGGGCCGACCCGCCAGGAATTTTGGAAAATACTACATCCGAGATGTTAGGTTGCCTTAGGTTAGGTAATATAACATTATAGACGTATATAATGTCCCTACCGAGACGTACGGGGCGACACGAACGGGATTCTGTAAAACATTACCGACGAGGGGCTAGAAGGCTTATTTTAGGTTATATTACGTTATGGACGTACATAATGTTCCCACCGAGAAGTAGGTGCCGACCCGCCAGGAATTTTGGAAAACACTACATCCGAGATGTTAGGTTGCCCTAGGATAGGATATATTACGTTATAGACGCATACAATGTCCCCACCGAAACGTACGGGACGACACGAACTGGATTCTGTAAAACATTACCAGCGAGGGTCTAGATGGGCTAGGTTAGGTAATATTACGTTGTAGACGTATATAATGTTCCCACCGAGAAGTAGGGGCCGACCCGCCAGGAATGTTGTAAAATACAACATCCGAGATGTTAGGTTGCCTTAGGTTACGATATATAACGTTATAGACATATATAATGTCCGCACCGAGACGTACGGGACGCCACGAACGGGATTCTGTAAAACATTACCGCCGGGGGGCTAGATGGGTTAGGTTAGGTTATATTACGTTATGGACGAATATAATGTTCCCACCGAGAAGTAGGGGCCGACCCGCCAGGAATTTTGGAAAATATTACATCCGAGATGTTAGGTTGCCTTAGGTTAGGATATATAACGTTATAGACGCATACAATGTCCCCACCGAGACGTACGGAACGCCACGAACGGGATTCTGTAAAACATTACCGCCGAGGGGCTAAATGGGTTAGGTTAGGTTATATTACGTTATGGACGAATATAATGTTCCCACCGAGAAGTAGGGGACGACCCGCCAGGAATTTCGGAAAATACTACATCCGAGATGTTAGGTTGCCTTAGGTTAGGATATATAACGTTATAGACGCATACAATGTCCCCACCGAGACGTACGGGACGACACGAACTGGATTTTGTAAAACATTAACAGCGAGGGGCTAGATGGGTTAGGTTAGGTTATATTACGTTATGGACGTATATAATGTTCCCACCGAGAAGTAGGGGCCGACCCGCCAGGTATTTTGGAAAATACTACATTCGAGATGTTAAGTTGCCTTAGGTTAGGATATATAACGTTATAGACTTATATAATGTCCGCACCGAGACGTACGGGACGCCACGAACGGGATTCTGTAAAACACTACCGCCGAGGGGCTAGATGGGTTAGGTTAGGTTATATTACGTTATGGACGAATATGATGTTCCCACCGAGAAGTAGGGGCCGACCCGCCAGGAATTTTGGAAAATACAACATCCGAGATGTTAGGTTGCCTTAGGTTAGGATATATAACGTTATAGACGCATACAATGTACCCACCGACACGTACGGGACACCACGAACGGGATTCTGTAAAACATTACCGCCGAAGGGCTAGATGGGTTAGGTTAGGTTATATTACGTTATGGACGAATATAATGTTCCCACCGAGAAGTGGGGGCCGACCCGCCAGGAATTTTGGAAAATACTACATCCGAGATGTTAGGTTGCCTTAGGTTAGGATATATAACGTTATAGACGCATACAATGTCCCCACCGAGACGTACGGGACGACACGACCGGGATTCTATAAAACA
>CAXAJV010000933.1:5000-7500 GCA_963969225.1 Xylocopa violacea
AGTCGCCTTCCAACTGAACCGTGTCGAGTAAGCGCGTATACACTTCGCGCTGAAAATATACATCGTCTTTACCACGGACATATCCCCTTGCGAGGACTTGTCGGGTATCGACGAGCAAGCGCGTATACAATTTTCACGCTGGTTATATATTTTTGGGCACATTTTTGTCATTTATTGAATACATATTGTCACCTTTAATCGTCTATAGCACGGACATCTCTTGCGAGAACATGCTGGGCATCGACGATGCAAGCGCGTATACGATTTGTCACCGCTTGTTATATCGGTGTACGGCACCTTTTATCGTCTATAGCACGGACATCTCTTTCACGCTGGGCATTAAGATAGCGCGTACAGAGAACATGCTGGGCATCGACGATGCAAGCGCGTATGCAATTTTCACGCTGGGCAAATATCGCCGAAAGCACGGACATCTCTTTCACGCTGGGCATTAAGATAGCGCGTACAGAGAACATGCTGGTCATCAAGGCGAGGAAGCGCGTACAATTGCGTCACGCTGATTTATCGTACACCTTTTTTCTCCATCGTCTATAGCACGAACATCTCTTGCGAGAACATGCTGGGCAACGACGATGGCAAGCGGTTATAATCGTGTCACGCTGTATTGTTCAATATGTATATAAAGAATACCTTTTATCGTCTAATGCGCGAACGCGTAGTACCTCTTGGCACTCCATTTGACTATAACAGAGATACTACACACGCTCTCACACGCTGGGCATTATGATAGCGCGTACAGAGAAGCGTGCTGTTCGGCATAGACGAGCAAGCGCGTACAATTGTGTCACGCTGAAGTATATTTTTGTATCTCGCCCTCCTCAGGCGAGCTGGCGCGTACCAAGTGCGCGCTGGGCATTCGACACGGGACACCTTTTGGAAGTTCGTCGAGAGACTCCTCTGTTTCGTAACAGATCGTGTCGAAATGACATATACCATTTATTCTTTTGCCTTCTTCAGTGGATGCTTATTTTTTATTTTTTGTTTCGTTCCTCAACTCAGTGGATGCTCATTTTTATTTTTTTTTGTTGAGGAACTTGTTTGGTATATCATCGGTGTATATCTATCTCCATATACACCTTTCATGCGTATAGCATATTATGGACATTTCGTACACACATCTGGTACGTCCAAAAATTCAATATGTATCTCTAGAGTCCGTTCCGAGAGCTCGGAGCGTAAAGATTTAGAATCGATGCAAGGAAGGTACAATTTAACCGAGTAAAACTCGGATAAATGGTCACCAACGTCACCGTTGGACGCTCGCCACATATGGGCCATTCGGTCAAAGACACCGACCCGTGGCAATGCAGTGTGGAGAAAATTCGACAACCGACACGGGACAGAGCAGTCGAGAACGTATTCTCGAGGAGCGGTGGACTGCTTCTCAACCGAAGTCATAGAATAGCCACGCGCCCGACGCTACTCCGCCCGGCCGGCTCGAACCGACCTGTCTCCTTATAGATACGGAACGGCCGGCCGGGCGGTCGGCGCCGGCCGGGCTAACGCACGGGCGCTTACGGTGGTAAACTCCAGCGGCGACCGACCGTCCGGAAAGGCTGCTGTAACTTAGTCGCGCGGAGGCGCAAGTATAAAGTG
Organism: Xylocopa violacea; assembly: GCA_963969225.1. Taxonomy (NCBI): domain Eukaryota; kingdom Metazoa; phylum Arthropoda; class Insecta; order Hymenoptera; family Apidae; genus Xylocopa; species Xylocopa violacea. The sequence continues at coordinate 6,618 of CAXAJV010000933.1, forward strand.
CTATTAACGTTGAACTTTTATGAACGGAAATTGTTTAAACATAATGAATATATACGGAAAAACATATTTCTAGAATATAACGAATTTTAATCGATTTTAACATTGAAAAAACGCAGTTATAAAATACGAAGTCAACGAAAAACACGAAAAATCGAAAATCTGACACGTACAAATGAATTCTACAATCAAATTAATCGATATTACGAAAAAAAAACCAAGCGTTTATATAAAAAAATTACCGATAAATTGACAAAAACCGCCAGTCGTGTCGGTTTCGGGAGACTAAAAATTATAAATTCGACTAAACAATGCGCTAATAAATTCAATCAATAGCTTTCAATAAGGTTTCTGCAAAAAAATTGTTAGGTCAACGGTTTAATTTACGAGAAAATAGCGAAAAACCGCCGATCGTGTCGCTTCCGACCTCTCGTTGCGAATATTTTCTAAGTTCCCCGTCGTGTCGCTTCCGACCGCTCGGCGCGAATATTTTCTAAGTTCCCCGTCGTGTCGCTTCCGACCGCTCGGCGCGAATATTTTCTAAGTTCCCCGCCGTGTCGCTTCCGACCGCTCGGCGCGAATATTTTCTAAGTTCCCGGTCATGTCGCTTCCGACCTCTCGGTGGGAATATTTTACAATTTCACGGTCATGTCGCTTCCGACCTCTCGGTGGGAATATTTTACAATTTCACGGTCATGTCGCTTCCGACCTCTCGGTGGGAATATTTTACAATTTCACGGTCATGTCGCTTCCGACCTCTCGGTAGGAATATTTTTCAAATCTCCGGACGCATCGCTTCCTACATTTCGGTGAGGATATTTTTTACGTTTCTGAACGTATCGGTCCCGACCTCTTGGTGCGAATATTATATATATATATATATATA
>CAXAJV010000933.1:15000-20000 GCA_963969225.1 Xylocopa violacea
CATTTCCCAGCGGCGGAACCGCGGGATTCAGTGCTGGGCTCATTCCTGTTCGCTCGCAGCTACTAAGGAAATCCTGGTTAGTTTCTTTTCCTCCGCTTAGTAATATGCTTAAATTCAGCGGGTAATCTCACCTAATCTGAGGTCGTCTCTACGTGAAACACGAAATTCGTTCGTGCCGTGAAGCCGCTTTTTTTTTTGCACTGCGAGACACGTTAAGGAACCCGCGTCTATTTGGTCAGAGAGAAGGTATTATAAATCCCGTTTTCTTTCGGGAAAACGGGAAAAAAAAAAAATTCGACAACATACAAGAGAGATGATTACGGAGCTTCGACGCACGGGGACGGCAGACGACGAAAAGAACTTTCGTCGTCTCCGACGCAGCGATCCTTTCATTTACCGCTCGATTACCACAAAACTCCGCCGTTCTTCTCGGCGAAGCGTTTTGCGCACCGCGCCAATGTCATTCGTGTCGGTTCTCGGATTCGTAATGCATACGAGACCCTCGCTGGACAACCAAGTTGCCGGCGATTTTTAACATCCGTCCTCTCTTATCGTAGCTATGAACGATTATAAATAATTCCAGCGGTTCCACCTTCCGCGCGTAACACGCAGAGATCGAAACGGAGCGGCTCCTTTTCCCCGATTTATCACCCTGATCCGTCGGAACGACGGATAGGCCGAGTTGGAGCGCGCCCACGCGAATCTCTCTGCTGCGTGGAACGGGAAATAAAAAAAAAAAGGAACGCACGCGTGGAATTACATAACCAAGCTGCGCTTTCCGGGGACTGGATGACCGGCTTTTTGATCGCGCGGTCCCGTCTCGACAACGAAGACATGGGGTGACCAACAACTTGTGGCACCGAGCAGCACCTCGTCGAAGTATAACTTCGAGCCTCGCCAATGGGGTGGGCACAATCTCTTCCCGTATCTACTTCTCTAAACGACTCTCCTCGTTGCGCGTGGCGTTACCGATTCGAGTTCTGTGCTTCGGAATCTGCGGACGCGCGTCACAGGCCAGAAACGTTACAATCGACCATATATATATATATACCAAATGTTCCGATCGACACCGGGCTGACAGACAGAGGCAGCACACCGAGGACGCACGGTAAATTCGAGTCTCGACGAACGTGGCTGGGGTCAGATTCGAACATCCCAAGATCATCAGCGTTCGAAGAGGAAATGCGTCCCCGTGCGCGCGTTTGTCTGTGGTCCCCGACAATCGACGGCATATGGAAATAAAATTCGAGATCGACTTCGGCAACGACGGCCTATATACATTGTATGTATTCGAGTGACGGTCCGCTCAATTTCTTCCTTACACAAAACATGGTATACGCGCACAACGCGCGGAGAGAGCAGAGAGAGAACGGGTTATTCTGATGATTGAACGCAACAACACCCTGGGGCTGTGCGAACTTCGAACGATCGGATGCGCATCATCGTCCCTCACGTTACGACGATGTCGCTCGCTCTCTCTTTCTTGCATATTCTCTTCTCTCTCTCGACCGAGTTCCCAACAATTCGATTCTCTCAGTCTTGCGGCAAAAGAAAAATTCATTTTAAACGACGTCGAGCGCGCGGCATATCAATCGTGCGTTAAAGAGACGCGCGAAGAGTGGTCATGGTGTGTGGCGGGTGTGCGAATTTGGAATACGGAACAAAATCGGCAGTCGAAACACGAAGCGGTTCCCCGTGGGCGGTCGTCCGGTTAAACGAACGACTCACGACGCCACGAAGAACTCGCGCGAGTCCGTGATCGACACCGTCGATTTCCGTGAACCCGTTTAACGCACGCCGCACGCGCGCACACGTTACACCAGTCGCATATAGTCTCGGGGCACGGCCACAGACGACTCGGACGAACGTCCAACGATCGCTCGTACGTCGCGTATCGCTCCTCTTTTTCCCTTTCGGTGCGCCCGAACTCAGAAACGTTCGTAAATGGAATTCGAATGAACGACGGCGGGCAGATTCGAGCACCGGAGAGAAAAGATTCGACGAAACGCAACGCAAGCAGTATTCTGGTTACGTGAACGACCCTCAGCTAGGCGTGGTCCAGGAATTGTATCCGTGGACCGCAATGTGCGTTCGAAATGTCGATGTTCATGTGTCCTGCAGTTCACACGTTGACGCGCAATTAGCTGCGTTCTTCATCGACCCACGAGCCAAGTGATCCACCGTTCAGGGTAATCGTATATGTATATTTTTTATTAATTGTTAAGTCTCTTCGTACTAAGTTTCGAACAAGTCGAGACCCAAACGTCTCCGGCGAAGGAGACGCGGGCGTCGCCCGAATTCTCGGCGACACGATACCGTCCTACGGATGAAACGGACACGCCTGTTTCAGGGTGTTTAGGATACATCCTTTCGGATTCACGCCAGTGTGCCACGCGTCCAGGTAGATAAAATTTTTCGAAAATTCGTTAGGACTCTTCTTCGCGCGTATCGCGCAGACCCTCGAGGCGGTCCCCCCTTCCTCCCGACAACACGAAGCGAGCTTGTAAAATTCGATCTCGCAACGGCGGGTTTATTAAGGGACTCTCGACAACGAGGAAGAATACGCAAACGCGAATATATCGTCGTCCCCTCTGAACGAATGGCACGTGGAAGTGAATACAAAAAAAAAAAAAAAGAAAGATATCCAACACCCAGCGGCGTATTGCTTTCGAGAAGTTGACGACGTTCGTACAGGTAAGTCGTAAAATATCGATGGGACTCGCCGTGAAACCTCGAAGCGGTCTATAATTTTACCCACCCGACAACACGAAGCGAGCATAAAAAATTATTCGATCTCGCAACGGCGGGTGTGTTTCCAGACTCGCGACAACGAGGCTTCGCTCGGCGAAGCGGTCCCCTCTGAACGAACGACACGATCAAAACCCGAACACAGGTGCGTGGTACAAGTTCCTCAAATTCCACGATCCACTGCACGATCTGTGCTTCAGAGCTCAGGTGATAAAAAAAAAAAAAAATTCGTTGGGACTCGGCCGCCAAAGCCTCGAGCGGTCTACCGTTTTTCCCCGGCAACACGAAGCGAGTATAAATTATTCGATCTCGCAACGGCCGGTTTCTCAGACTCTCGACAACGAGGCTATGGCAAAAAGCAAGTCCCCTCTGAGCTTGCAGCACAATTGTGAAACGGGAAAACGAACAAGTACCAGCGGCGTATTGCTTTCACGCAGAGACGCAAAATAATGGTACACACTCGACCTGTCGAATATGCAAAGTCGACGACATAACTTACCGTTCGGGTAAGAAAAATTCGTTAGGACTCGTCGGTTAACAACACCAACACCTCGAGCGCGGTCTGTATAATTTTATTTACCCGACAACACGAAGCGAGCATAATAAATGAGATTCGATCTCGCAACGGCGGGTTCATTATACAGACCCTAATCGCCAACGAGGCTTGGCCCGACGAATCGTCCCCTCCGAACGGAACGGTACGATCGACATTAACACAACCAGGGTACGCGGCGCGACACCACGCTCTTAACGAATTCGAAGTCGACGACGATCGTCGTTCGGGTAAAGATTCGTTGGGACTCGCCGTCGTACACAGCCTCGAGGCGGTCTGTTTCACCCGACAACGCGAAGCGAGCATAATATTGTTCGATCTCGCAACGGCACGGGTTTTCACAGACTCTCGACAACGAGGCTTGGCGGCGACGAATCGTCCCCTCCGAACGGAACGGTACGATCGACTAAAACAGGATACGCGCGACACACGCTCTTAAAGGAATTCGAAGTCGACGACGGCGCGTCCGTTCGGGTGAAGATTCGTTGGGACTCGCCGCACGCGCAGCCTCTGAGCGGTCCAATTTAACCTGCGACACGAAGCGAGCATAAAATGGTTCGATCTCGCAACGGCAACGGGTTTTCATAGACTCTATGAGAGCGAGGCTTGGCGGCGACGAATCGTCCCCTCCGAACGGAACGGTACGATCGACTAAAACAGGATACGCGCGACACACGCTCTTAAAGGAATTCGAAGTCGACGACGGCGCGTCCGTTCGGGTGAAGATTCGTTGGGACTCGCCGCACGCGCAGCCTCTGAGCGGTCCAATTTAACCTGCGACACGAAGCGAGCATAAAATGGTTCGATCTCGCAACGGCAACGGGTTTTCATAGACTCTATGAGAGCGAGGCTTGGCGGCGACGAATCGTCCCCTCCGAACGGAACGGTACGATCGACTAAAACAGGATACGCGCGACACACGCTCTTAAAAGAAATCGAAGTCGACGACGGCGCGTCCGTTCGGGTGAATGATTCGTTGGGACTCGCCGCACGCGCAGCCTCTGAGCGGTCCAATTTAACCTGCGACACGAAGCGAGCATAAAATTGTTCGATCTCGCAACGGCAACGGGTTTTCAGACACTCAACAACGAGGCTTGGCGGCGACGAATCGTCCCCTCCGAACGAAACGGTACGGTACGATCGACTGGTATAAAAGAGCGGGCGACACACGATCCTGCGAATTCGAGATCGACGACGGTACACGTTCATCGTTCGGGTGAAGATTCGTTGGGACTCGCCGCGCGCGCAGCCTCGAAGCGGTCCAATTTAACCTGCGACACGAAGCGAGCATAAAATTGTTCGATCTCGCAACGGCACGGGTTTTCACAGACTCTCGACAACGAGGCTTGGCGGCGACGAATCGTCCCCTCCGAACGAAACGGTACGGTACGATCGACTGGTATAAAAGAGCGGGCGACACACGATCCTGCGAATTCGAGGTCGACGACGGTACAACACGTTCATCGTTCGGGTGAAGATTCGTTGGGACTCGCCGCGCGCGCAGCCTCGAAGCGGTCCAATTTAACCTGCGACACGAAGCGAGCATAAAATTGTTCGATCTCGCAACGGCACGGGTTTTCACAGACTCTCGACAACGAGGCTTGGCGGCGACGAATCGTCCCCTCCGAACGAAACGGTACGGTACGATCGACTGGTATAAAAGAGCGGGCGACGCGATCCTACGAATTCGAGGTCGACG
>CAXAJV010000933.1:25000-27221 GCA_963969225.1 Xylocopa violacea
AGAATCGATGCAAGGAAGGTACAATTTAACCGAGTAAAACTCGGATAAATGGTCACCAACGTCACCGTTGGACGCTCGCCACATATGGGCCATTCGGTCAAAGACACCGACCCGTGGCAATGCAGTGTGGAGAAAATTCGACAACCGACACGGGACAGAGCAGTCGAGAACGTATTCTCGAGGAGCGGTGGACTGCTTCTCAACCGAAGTCATAGAATAGCCACGCGCCCGACGCTACTCCGCCCGGCCGGCTCGAACCGACCCTGTCTCCTTATAGATACGGAACGGCCGGCCGGGCGGTCGGCGCCGGCCGGGCTAACGCACGGGCGCTTACGGTGGTAAACTCCAGCGGCGACCGACCGTCCGGAAAGGCTGCTGTAACTTAGTCGCGCGGAGGCGCAAGTATAAAGTGCTATTAACGTTGAACTTTTATGAACGGAAATTGTTTAAACATAATGAATATATACGGAAAAAACATATTTCTAGAATATAACGAATTTTAATCGATTTTAACATTGAAAAAACGCAGTTATAAAATACGAAGTCAACGAAAAACACGAAAAATCGAAAATCTGACACGTACAAATGAATTCTACAATCAAATTAATCGATATTACGAAAAAAAAACCAAGCGTTTATATAAAAAAATTACCGATAAATTGACAAAAACCGCCAGTCGTGTCGGTTTCGGGAGACTAAAAATTATAAATTCGACTAAACAATGCGCTAATAAATTCAATCAATAGCTTTCAATAAGGTTTCTGCAAAAAAATTGTTAGGTCAACGGTTTAATTTACGAGAAAAATAGCGAAAAACCGCCGATCGTGTCGCTTCCGACCTCTCGTTGCGAATATTTTCTAAGTTCCCCGTCGTGTCGCTTCCGACCGCTCGGCGCGAATATTTTCTAAGTTCCCCGTCGTGTCGCTTCCGACCGCTCGGCGCGAATATTTTCTAAGTTCCCCGCCCGTGTCGCTTCCGACCGCTCGGCGCGAATATTTTCTAAGTTCCCGGTCATGTCGCTTCCGACCTCTCGGTGGGAATATTTTACAATTTCACGGTCATGTCGCTTCCGACCTCTCGGTGGGAATATTTTACAATTTCACGGTCATGTCGCTTCCGACCTCTCGGTGGGAATATTTTACAATTTCACGGTCATGTCGCTTCCGACCTCTCGGTAGGAATATTTTTCAAATCTCCGGACGCATCGCTTCCTACATTTCGGTGAGGATATTTTTTACGTTTCTGAACGTATCGGTCCCGACCTCTTGGTGCGAATATTATATATATATATATATATATATATATATATATATATATATATAACATAATATAACCTAACCTAATACAACCTGATCGCACGGTGCGAATATTTTCAAAGTTCCCCGCCGTGTCGCTTCCGACCTCTCGGCGCGAATATTTTCAAAGTCCCCGGCCGTGTCGCTTCCGACCTCTCGGCGCGAATATTTTCAAAGTCCCCCGGTCGTGTCGCTTCCGACCGCTCGGCGCGAATATTTTCTAAGTTCCCCGCCGTGTCGCTTCCGACCGCTCGGCGCGAATATTTTCTAAGTTCCCCGCCGTGTCGCTTCCGACCGCTCGGCGCGAATATTTTCTAAGTTCCCGGTCATGTCGCTTCCGACCTCTCGGTGGGAATATTTTACAATTTCACGGTCATGTCGCTTCCGACCTCTCGGTGGGAATATTTTACAATTTCACGGTCATGTCGCTTCCGACCTCTCGGTAGGAATATTTTTCAAATCTCCGGACGCATCGCTTCCTACATTTCGGTGAGGATATTTTTTACGTTTCTGAACGTATCGGTCCCGACCTCTTGGTGCGAATATTATATATATATATATATATATATATATATATATATATATATATATATATATATATATAACATAATATAACCTAACCTAATACAACCTGATCGCACGGTGCGAATATTTTCAAAGTTCCCCGCCGTGTCGCTTCCGACCTCTCGGCGCGAATATTTTCAAAGTCCCCGGTCGTGTCGGTCCCGACCGCTCGGCGCGAATATTTTCAAAGTCCCCGGTCGTGTCGGTCCCGACCGCTCGGCGCGAATATTTTCTAAGTCCCCGGTCGTGTCGGTCCCGACCGCTCGGCGCGAATATTTTCTAAGTCCCCGGTCGTGTCGGTCCCGACCGCTCGGCGCGAATATTTTCTAAGTTCCCGGTCGTGTCACTCTGAGATAGCGCGT